>BQKZ01013542.1:9037-29647 GCA_036244855.1 Temnopleurus reevesii | reverse complement strand
CAAGAACTGATACCATTCACTCTTAAAGTCTTTCTAATTAGGTGAAAGGCTGCATGATTAACCAAAAATCCACTCAATACATCTGCACAAGTTTATGTAAACCAGGTTTAGAAAAAAAAATTCATCCAATAGTTCTGCAGTTATAACAATAAAAAGCTATTTCAGGTGATTTAACCCATTTCTTTTTAACCCATGAACCCAAAATCTAATTATTTCATCATCACATGCTTTATATGTATGTGACGTAAGTTTGTTAAAACTCACTTTATGGTTCAGAACTTATCACGATAATGAGTTTCACAGGGATGGACAACCCCAATATATGCCTCCAACAGAAGTATAAAAGAAATAGCTAGGAATACTGTTTCAATTAGTAATCTTTTAAAGTACATGGGGACATTTGTATAGAATGAAAAGTTTTGTCAATTCCATAGTTGTCAGGCAGATAATGGAATCAGGCAAATGCCATACCATACGCAAATCATTACTCTGGTAAATATATGCTACTACAGTCAAACCTGTCTATAGTGGCCACTGTCTATAGCGACCACCTGTCAACAGTGGCCACTTAACTTGACTCCCTTCAGGTGGAAATGCATGTTATAGAACCTGTCTAAAAAGGCCACCTGTCTACAGTGGCCACTTTTTCTGTTTCCCTTGGGGTGGCCTCTATAGAGAGGTTTGACTGTATATAGAAGAATGTGAGATGATTACCTTGTCCAGGTTTTCAGGACAGTGGACACACTGACCATTATCAGGCCCAAAGCATGTCAAGCAGGCATTGTTACAGGTCTGGCATTCGTGGATGACTGTGTCATCTGTGACGTTAGATACTAGGTACTCTCCCTCTTCACAATGTGTTGGTCCATGGTGTGTCTTCACAGGGTGGGGCTGGGTGCCATACAGGAGCAACGTCCAGTCATGGAGAACACCTGTTAATAATAATAATGATAATGATAATATATAACATTTAAGCACTTAATACAAAGTGCTTCTATGTGCTCTATGTATTATTACCCGTTTATAGCAAGGCTACTATTTGATGTTCACTGCATTCAAGGAATCTCTTCTTACCTATACCCATTAACCTCCCCTGGGTTGAGTGCAGCACATAGTGTATGCATTTCTTGCTGAAGGAAATTTTCGTCATGGGTGGGATTGGAATCTACGACCCTCTGGTTGAATCTTTATTCAGAACTACTAAACCACAAAGCCTCCATTGCATGCCTCCATAACATTGCTCACCAACCTTCGTGATGAGTCAGGTAGAGCATATGTGCGTCGGAAAGGGAAGGGGCTGGGTGCTGGATTGACATAAAGCTGATCCTAGAGGTATACTACACACGTTTTTGCGTGTGGCTGGTGACCCTTTCTTGTACTCAATAATCCCTGTAATGTTAAGGAAAAAGGGTCACCAGTCGCGCTTTGAGTCGTAGGTACCTCTACAAATAGCTTTCTGAGACACAACCCAGGAGCAAGACAAAGTAATGAAAAAACGCTTGTCGATTTGATGGAATAACAGAAGTTATTAAGCGTTCATACGCTACACTAGGTAGGACCTTGGGGTTTTACAGTGGGCAGAGAGGGGCTGGGAACTATTATCATCACCTCCCATGTATCATGATTCCCGTTTCATCCTCCAACCCATTCCCTCTTCAATTTATTTCTCCATTTTCTTCTCCCTCCAATCTCCCCTCATATTTTTGTTTACAAACTTCATGAATTATACTTCTGACTCATCATCATCTCATATTGAACAATCAAAGTTGACTGTCCAAATATCCTATGGATCTTAATACTCAGTTCATTCCTCATAAGTCATTTGTTCTCTTTGCACTCCCATTCTCCTCTTCTTTCTCTCTTTATCCCTTGTCATGAACTCCAGGGCAGTGTTTCACCAAGAAAAGAAAGACTCTTAGAATGACTGGTATCAGTTCTTGTGTGATTAATCTTTCAATAACTAATACAAATCATTCATAAAGTTGTTCAATAAGTCTTTCTTAACCTCCAAGGATTGTAATCACTTCTCCTACCCCCTCCTAGCCTCCTCTTGGCACCCATTCCCACTTTATTCTCAATCTCATTCTTTCCATCCTTTCTGTCCAGTGATTTTCAACAGATTTTTCACTAAATCTTCATACCTGATTGCCCAGGTGTGCCATGGTTCTTAATCTCCAGAGTCCATTCACCCTGCGGATTCTCTCCCCACGTATGTGTCGTCATGAACTCCCAGGATTTAAAACCCTTCTTGTTCCTGTCGTGAGGTCTGCGGGGCAGCAGTAGTGACTTGGTACCGGATGGCGATGTGAGGGCAATAGTCAGGTCTCCTCTCGTCGGGAAGTCTAGCGTAATCCGGGAGACAGCATGCTCCAGGAAACGTACATGGGTATCGGGTGTCTCCTGACAACCCGTAGTCTGCGCACGAATGACTAGCCCAGTGTGACCATCAATTTTTCTGTTTGATTCAAGAAAGTAGCTTTTTTGTGAATGAAAATATGTACAAATTAAGATTCAAATAAAAATGCTTATCATTATTTTATACTTCATAAGGTCCTGTGACATTTGTCATCATTTGCATTGTGAAATTAAATGAAAAATATGCAAATTCACTTTTAATATAGGGCTGCAATACTGTAAAAGCAATATTTTTCATAGAAAGGGGGCATTCATGAAAGGATTAGTATTAATAAGCTAGACAAGCAATAAAAGTAAATATAGAACAGATATATAATGTCAGTTGTAGTATATCAGTAATTTGTATGAATAAGTACTTGTGACTGCTATCTGAACATGCCTCACTACAAAAAAAAATATCAAAACTTATATCCATTGCAATTCAAAATGATGTACGATAGTGGAATCCGATTGATTGAACTTACTGGCCATTTCCATTATTTGACTGGACGGTACACAGACGCTGATCAGGAACATGGGTCCAATTCTTAGCCATTGTTACCATGCCACCTGCATCTAGTAGACCAAATCCATAGTCATGGCTCACTGTATATGGACATGATAACATAAGAGACACGTGCCTTAGGAATCTGCAGTTGGCACATCTATGCAAATCACATATGACTGAGTAAAGAAAATCTTCATGATTTGGATTTCAGTATATTCAAGATAAAATTGCTACACTTTCAAAGATGTGGTAAAATATGAGGACGGGAGAGAGAATGACCTGTCTTCTCAGCCTTAGACAAAATACTTTGATAAAACTGATGAACAACAAAGTCCGATTCAAATTAGGAAGGGAACTGGGCACAGCAATAATTAAGCCCATTAACTGACCAATACCCTTAAAGCCCAAGTATAGTTTTGGTGAAAGCGAATATTTTTATCGCCAAATTTTGTCTTCAAATCTACTTAAAAAGAAACATGATATCATGAACATGTTGTACAAAAGATTGTACAAAAAATTAACAAGTTTTGGAAAAGTTATAACCTAAAGTGTGGAAAATATTTTAGCGTCGTAGCCCCCGACGCGAATTCAATATTTTCTTTCTTGATAAAGGACAGCTTCTCATGAACAGAATTGGATAAAAATTTCAGAATTTATTCTTTATGTATTCCTTTTTAGCATGCTTTAATAAAATCTTGGAAATAATTTTCTATATGCCCGATAAGAAGCAAAATATTGTTATAACCAAGAGAGGGCGCTAAATACGATTTAACGGTCAAATTCAAATTTTCAAAAGAATTCGCTCGTAGAAAAATATGCTATGATCTTGAAATGTGTATAGAAACTATATGTCATGGTATATATCCCCAAAATTCACATTTCTTTAATCTTTACCAAAACTATACATGGGCTTTAACTGGGAAGTGTGCATGAAGCCAACGTTGCATCACAATCACAGTATCGTACTCAAATACCTCTCTAATATCTCTAGATTAGTGATTCATTTACATCTCACCTTTCACCTCTTTAAACACTTTAAACAGTTGGAATAAAAAAATCACCTTGAATGGAGGCATCGTGGTGTAGTGGTTTAGACTCTTGCCTTTTAACTAGAGGGACGCAGGTTCAAATCCCACCCACGATGTTAATTTCCTTCAGCACGAAATTCATCCACATTGTGCTGCACTTGACCCAGGTGGGGTAAATGGGTACCTGGTAGGATTGTTTTACTTGAAATGCAACAGGCTACTTAACACTGCACTGCTAAAGCCAGAGTTATTATGCTACATTGTAGAGCACTTAGGGACGACCGATAAAGTTAATGATAGGGGCTATAAGAACGGATAATTGATTTTGTCATTAATTTCTATCATTTACAAAATTACAAAATCAAATCAATTTTTGCATAAATATTCAGAATTGAATGAGAAATGCCTTTAAATCTAAAAACATCATCATGGTACCCAAAAATGCCAAAACTTTGGCCTAAAATTAATTATTGATGACAACTCCATGCTACTCACCCTTGTGCCCTGCCCCATTGAAAGTCCAATCAGATGTGTGAAGGTTTTCAGGACGTGAGCTTAATACAATGATATGCTGGAGGTCACGCCAATTAAGCTGTGGGCTGCAAAGTGATGAAGAAAACACAGCTAATCAAGCAGGTTTCAAATCGCATCTTATGACGAGGTCACTAATTATACAGCTCAATATGGGTCGTGACAATCATCATTTTTGCTCACGTTCAAATTCAATTGTGATCAGTCTTATGTTTTTGGATTTTTGTTTTCAGCGTTATATTAGAAAGGATAGTAATACAAAGATTTAAAAAAAAATGTATAAGAAAGCCGCTACAACAACTTCATACATGTAGAATGATTTTACTTAAATGAAATATAAAGTATTATCATTTGAAATTGCTATCAAAATAAGAGTCTTACCGAAGGCAATAATTGCACAAATAATGGAAAAAGTGTTTCTCCAAAGTAACAATTTGATACAAATTTTCTTTTTAATCATCAAATACTATATATTCTGATTAAAATGAACAAATACAATTTATTTCTTATATTGAAAGGTCTAAGAGACTTGACACAGAATAAGATGGTAAAATAGAGACCACCACACACTACGTGACTTTTAGTCTTAAGACCATAAGACCAATTTTGCAAATACTAAAACACACTTCAATACGTTGTCTCACACTGAGGTACTTGATACTTGAATCTTGATAAATTACAAAGTATCAAGTACTTCGCCATGAGACAACGTATTACAGCTTGTTTCAGTATTTGCAAAATTGGTCTTAAGGTCTTAAGACTTAAAGTGGCGTAATGTGCAGTGGCCTTAAGTCTTAGAAAATATCTGCACTCACTTTGCCTCAAGGGCTAAGGCACATAAACCAGCAGCCATAGGGGCTGAGGCTGAGGTTCCACTATGACTGTCAGTACATTTCTTCCTCAAATCTGTTGTCATCTGAAAGAGGTTAGACAAAGTATGGATTATAACTAAATCAATCAATATTAAATAATATCTACATACATTTGGAGGCGCCGTGGTGAAGTGGTCATGACTCTCGCTTTTCAACTAGAGGGTCGTAGGTTCGAGTCCCACCCAGGGCGTTAATTTCCTTCAGCAAGAAATTCATCCACATTGTGCTGGACTCAACCCAGATGAGGTGAATGGGTACCTGGTGGGAATATTTATTCCTTGAAACGCCAAGAGCGCTGCATGGTGGCTGCCGGGCTAAAGCCAGGGTAATAATGCTGCAATTGTAGAGTGCTCAGGGAATTCTCATGAAGAGTTGATAAGCGCTATATAAAAGCCGTTCAGTATTATTATTATTACATAGAAAATAATTACAACAAAATGTCAACATGGTTCAATTATGCACTTCAGTTTTATAATGGAGAAAGAAATTATATTATGGATTCATGGCACTTAAAAACATGTTACCACTGATACTTCGGAACTACGTCACACCAAACTTTCTGAAATTTCATGATGCATTGAGGCTTGAGCTGCTACTGTCAGAAAACATCACATCCAATCTTGTCTGTCAGGGGGGATGTTAATACACTCTATTCAAAGGGATTTTTTATAAAGAAATATTTAATCCAAATTCAATTGAAGTCTCTCTACATAGAGACAAGAAAAAGTTTGTATGTATGAGTGTGGCGGTGGGGGTGGGCAGAGGGAGGTGTATAGTCAGATGTAAAGAAAGTTCCCAGTTAAACAAACAAATTATTTATCACAAGCAGCCCCACTTCTATTTTTACTGACTGAATATCAGGGAGCTTTACCTCTCTTGCTCTCATCATCTCACCACTGCTCACTAATTATGAGGGTGTGAGTGTCTATTAACTCATGAGTGTGGATGAGCAGAAGGGTATAGGTAACACTTACCACTTGTTTCTCATTGCCAGCTCCGCTGCTATAAGTGGTAGCAATCGTCGAGGCACAACTTTCTGAATACCAGGGAACGTTGCCCCTCTCGCTGACACTGCTCACTGAGATGGTGAAGATAGAATTGGTGTAGCCATCACAACCACAGCTGTCATCAGAGCGACCACCATTTCCAGACGCCCAAACAAAGATGGAACCAAGACCATTACGACCCTGGAAAAGAAAATAAGTGATATAATTCAACCTGATTGAATGTTTTTTTTCTACAATGCAATAAAACCAATCATTCAACCATATTGATAAAAAATGTTGATGATGAACGTGCAATGGTGATAATGATGATGATGATGATGATGGTGGTGATGATAATGATGATGGTGATGGTGCTGATGATGGTGATGATGATGATGATGATGATGATGATGATGATGACGATGATGATGATGATGATGATGGTGATGGTGCTGCTCCTGATGATGATGATGATGATGGTTATGGTGCTGCTGCTGATGATGATGATGGTGATGATAATGATGATGATGATGATGATGACAGATGATGATGGTGATAATGGTGATAATGATGATGATGGTGGTGATGAAGGAGGTCATGGTGATGATAATGATGACGGTGATGGTGCTGCTGCTGATGATGATGATAATGGTGATGATGATGATGTTGATGATGATGATAATGATAAATAAATGATGATGAAATTGATGATGATGATGATGATGATGGTGAAATTGATGATGATGATGATGATGATGATGATGATGATGATGATGATAATGATGATGATGATGATGGTGATGATGATAAATAAATGATGGTGAAATTGATGATGATGATGATGATGATGATGATGATAATGATGATGATGATGATGATGATGATGATAATGATGAGTATGATGATGATGATGATGATTATGATGATGATGATGGTGATGATGATAAATAAATGATGGTGAAATTGATGATGATGATGATGATGATGATGATGATAATGATGATGATGATGATGATGATGATGATAATGATGAGTATGATGATGATGATGATGATTATGATGATGATGATGGTGATGATGATAAATAAATGATGGTGAAATTGATGATGATGATGATGACGACAATGATGATGGTGATGGTGATGACGATGATGATGATGACGATGAAGCTAAAGGTGACACTGGTGATAACAATGATGATGGTGATCATGGTGATCATGGTGATCATGGTGATGATGATCATGATGGTCATGATGAAGATGATAATGGTGAACATATCAATGGTGATGATGATGATTATGATGATGATAAGAATGATGAAGGTGACAATGAAGGTCACTTTACAGCACTCAGCATTCATTTATGGCTATTGATTTGCAGCCAGGCACTTGTATGCATGCACAGCGAAAGCAACTACATGAATAATTGCTTCCCATTGGACACCCAAGGATCTCCTGGGTAAGAATGATAAATGTGGAAATATTTCTTGCCGAAGGAAATTAGTCCCATGATGGGAATAAACCCATGACCCTGTGAATGTGATTCATGGTCTAAGGACACAACCAACAGACCACAACATCACTAAAAACAAACATCTGCAGCATTGTTGTGCAGTGGTTCTGACTCTCTTCTGTCAACCAAAGGGTCGCAGTGTGACTCCTGCGCAAGGCGTCAATTTGCTTCAGCAATAAATTTATCCGCATTGTGCTGCAATCAACCCAGGCATAAATGGGTACCTGACAGGAAGAGGTTTAGCATCCCTCAACTAATATAGGATATTTGCTCAACTAAGTACAGCAAAAGTAATTATCAAGGTAAATTATGCATATCAAAGTTTCTGCACTCTAAAAACTGATGAATTAAAATGCAAATTGACACAGTAAAATTTAAAGTCAAGACATGTCAAATAATAAAATACTGGTATATGGTCAAAAACGTAAAATATACATGCAATAATGCTTGAAAATATGCAGTACCACAGATGATAAATGTGACAGCATAATTTCTCATTTGTTATCAATTAATTCTGTCTATAGAACGTGTTCTCTACACTGGAGTTCATCCTATAAATGATGCAATTTCATTTAGGTACTGACATTTTTTATTCCCCTAAGCCAACCTAATCCATTAAATCCATCCCGATTTACTACAAAATTAGTTGATAAATGAGATACTTGCTCAATCTAGAGGCAATATATTCCCTGAATCTGTACTTATGCTGTTGCATAGCATATTAAGACTACAATGCATCATACAATGTCTTTCCAATGGGAAAGTACGCAAAATGTACCATCATGGGATATTACTATCTTGAATATTTGAGGAAGGAGACGAACAAGAAAAACTTTCAGGCTGAAACAAATTTGAAAGCAAATCAAGTGGATCAGATTGCAACAGATTTCAAATTCATACATTTTCTTGGCATTATGTGAAGGGGATCTGCATATACTTTAATTCTGAACAGCTCACAGACATAGCAGACCTGCTACATTTATAGACACTGCAATAGTTAATGCGAACTAAGGATTTGCAGTGAATGACAGCCACATGTGTGACATCTTCCATAATAAAATGTCACCTTTAATGACGTTAATGCAGAGCTGTCAACCTCACATATCTAAAAATCCTGCTATTGCACCATAAAAATCCTTATTTTCAGGGGGGGGGGTCCTATTCTCATCTTGCATACACTTTCCAGTACCTATTTTCTACTTCTTCCTACCAGTGTCCAATTTCCATTGAAAAATCCTAGTAAATAGAATCAAACCCTACTAGTTGGCAACTATGTTAATGTTTTCAACTTAGTCTTACTTCTATACATTGCAATGGGCACATCAAGTGACTGAAGGTCTAGGCCTGTAGACTACTGGTTGTGGGAAGGAAACTAACAGATTTCCTCTGTAATCTAAATTTCATCTGCAATAACATTAATGTTTACTTGCTGCATCATAGGGGAAAAATTGTGATCAACTAGCATCAAATACACAGGAAATGATAGGATTTGGGGTAAGAATTTAAGGATACATCATTCTCAAATTTAGAGCACAAACAGCCAAATAACCCTTTCCCGAAATGTAATTAAGCACATGATCATTTTTGTTTTAAAAAATACAACAAAATAAAATAACCTGCCAATGAACTTATTCTCCTATCACTATTTGATGTAAAAGGATTGGTTTACTTGTCAGAATTCAACGCTCCTGTTTGCTTTATAGTGCAATAGTTGGTTGGGACAGAGGACCTGGTTGCAGTAATTAAGTTTGCCTTCTTTCTCCCTGGCATTAACTGTTGCACTCGGAAGACTGCTTCAAGAAAAATGCTTAAAAATTGCTTAATTCATATTTTCATTATGCTCATGTATGTAATTTGATTATTGCTGAATGAATAATTAATAATATTAATAACTTGTGCTATTTTGCCTGATCCTTTGATAATAGTTGCTATGACAATTTCTGCCTTGTAGCAAGCTAATTTGGAAAATACTAACCCCTAATTTTTTTAATCATATATCTCCACATAGCTATCAGGCACTTAAAAATATAAAATTACAACCACTTACATATTGCGTTCCATTCAAGAAAGCCACCTTGGCAAGTTTACCAGGGCCATCGACCGTCTGTCCATCATCATCAGGCCCCCAGGAAGCACTATAGATATCAATGATTTGAGGGTTGAGGCTCAGAGACTGTGCTTCTACTGCGTCTGTGACATCACCATCCAACATGCGCACACCTGATAAAATAGAAATAAAAATTTTAATAAAAATTCATATTCATCATCAAGCTCTTGGGAAGCATCATAGATGTCAATGTTTTGAAGATTGAGGCTCAAGAAACTGCGCTTCAACTTCATCTGTGACGTCACCGTCCAACATGCGCACACCTGATAGAAGAGAAATTGAGACAAGACAATATCCTACAATTAATAATCATTGTCATGGTAGCAAAAAACACTATAAAATGATTTGAGGGTTGAGGCTCAAAGCTTCTACTGTGTCAGTCACGTCACCATCTAATATGCGCACACCTGATAGAAGAGAAATCAACATTTGACTCATAATTCCTATTCATCATCAAGCTCTTGGGAAGCACTATAAATATCAATGATTTGAGGGTTTAGCCTCAGAGACTGTGCTTCTACTGCGTCAATCACATCACCATCCAACATGCACACACCTGATACGAGAGACATTGAGACAAGGAAATATCCTATAATTAATAATCATTGTCATGGTAACAAAAACACTATAAAACGATTTGAGGGTTGAGGTTCAGAGACTGCGCTTCAACTGCGTCAGTCACGTCACCATCCAACATGCGCACACCTGATAGGAGAGAAATTAAAATTTGACTCATAATTCATATTCATCATAAAGCTCTCGGGAAGAACTATAGATATCAATGATTTGAGGGTTGCAGCTCAGAGACTGCGCTACTACTGCGTCAGTCACGTCACCATCCAACATGCGCACACCTGATAGAAGAGAAATCAAGATTTTACTCAGGATTCATCTTCATCATCAGGCTTTCAGGAAGCATTATACAGGTAGCTGTGGCTGAGTCGAATCTCTTGGGATCACAAATTTGACTTGCAAGAAGTAAACAACACAGGTTTATATGGTTTGTCAAAAGATAAATTATCATTTGACTGCACTTCTACAGAATTCGTTGTGTCACTCTCTAACATGCGTCACCTGATTACAAGACATTATTATACAGGAATTTATAATCATTGCCATGGTAGCAGAAGTACACTGTATGATTTGAGGGTTGACTGTGCTTCAACAGCTTCGGGAACATAAATGAGCACACCTGCACCTGATAAGAGAGAAATTGAAACAAAAAATATTATTCTAGAATTCATAATCATTGCCATAGCAGCATATAAGAAGTGTTGACAGCAATGTTTTGAGGGCTCAAAGACTGCAGCTCTACAGCATCTGTAACTTCACTGACCAACATAGTCACATAGGTTGGGAAAGGGATCAAATAAATATATGAAAAAAAATATGAAAAATATAGACTTAACATATTTATCTCACACTCCCAGTTGATAATAATTTGTAACGTGTGTCCAAATGCAAATTATCTAAACCCAAACATTTGTCTAATATTATACATATGAAGCCCCAAGGCGATTTATGCATTATGTTACCCAAACATATAAAGGAGTATAAATCTTTTTTAAATAATTCTTGCCTTATGAATCAAATCATACATTATTATCTCTCTTTTTATATTTTGCGTAGGCACTGGCTGTTATCATTGTTGATGAATATTTCATAAAGAAACTGTCAATATGAACCAAATTGTCATAGTTTCTCCATCAAATGATAACATCCAGTCTGTACGCAAAAAAGCAAGTGAGGGAGAGAGAGAGAAAGAGAGAGCGATTCATAATCCTAAACAACACTTTATCACGCGATTTAGACAGCTACATGTAGCCTGTGATAACGAAAGAAAATTCAGAAGAAAAACAAATTAGACTAATTCCTTCAGGCAGCATATTTTTGAGAAATACTGTACATTTCCGGACTCTCATGACAGGGTAAATGTAAAGAATTGATAGGGGATGAAAGTGACAACCTGTGGCTTAGCAGCAATTTAGATAACGAGTCTCATGTTTCCAGGGAAATTGCTATCCAACTATCAGTGACCGACTGCAACCAACCTACATTACAGCCACCTACTTTCTCCCATTCTCATGACCACGTGTATATGCCTATGGCTTTAGAGTTTTAAAATAAGAATATGTCTATACAATTTGCTTGATGGTTGTTATCAGAAAATTAGGAAAAAATAAGGGTTAACTATGAAAAACAAACAATTTTTTAAAACATACATGTTTGCCATAAAAATTATCATTTCAAATGCGTATTCATTTAAGATAGTTCATGTAGCATGATTACAAACAGTGTGTGGTGAGCGATAGCAATCTACATAAAGCTAAAACTTTTTCTGGATTAAAGTGGAGTCATCTGTTTTTAATACTTTTTATATTTTACATGTACAACTAAAAAGGTGAATACAGTGGAATAAAAAAATTTAACTCGTCACTTCCTCCCCCCCCACCCCCCCCCCCCCCCCCCCCCAAAAGAAAAAAATCCTACAGCAAAAAAGTAAAAGAACAAAATGATTGACAATTTCACAATTTTGCATTGCCAATTCAGTCTCTAATATTAAAGATGGTGCATGGTAATACTGTACATAACTGTAACAACATAAACTCTACATTAAAAACTACCATTTCTCTTTCTTTGATTGAAATAGAAATCTAAACTGTAAATCAAAAGAATTTTCAATGTCACTTTATAAGGCACTCTCTCTCAAAGAAAGAAAAAATCTAGAATAGAGTAGGTACATATAAAAAGTGCAACTTAGGGTAAATAGAATTATTCATCAGATCACATTGCTTTATCAAGTTATCAGTTCAGATAAATCAAACCTGACAGATGACAGATGCTTTAAGAATGGTGGTTATCAATAAATACATCTAATTTCTTACATGATCTATACATCCTCATTCAAATGACCTATATCAATGTATGTTTACTTGTCAGACTCGTGCTCTGAAGAAACTCCCACTCATGTCCAAGTTAATGCAATATAACTTGTGGTGAAGAGGAGTACTTCCTTCCAATTTTAGCTTTTTATCATGGTACATGTATCATTCCACAATAAGAGTTTTATTTTTGGAGTAATCTGAAAACTGACAATTTATATTTCCTTAAATATTCTAGAAGCATGACTGATAATCCCAGTATAGCTTTCAGAGAGCTGCCCCAACAAATAAGATTCTGGTACATAACAAAACACAAATTCTAACAATTAAGTAGAACAATTTTACATTTTCTTTAGAAGAAAGAGCACTGATTCTAGGAAAGTTTGAACGAGAGTTTTCTTCCGGATATTTAGAACAAACAACATAACTCTGACTGACATACAGTATCTCAACATCTGAGTAAGACATTTTCCTATCAGCTTCACCTTGAAGCATTAGTGACCTGATCACACAGTGTATCTCAGGTTCAGATAGAATGGGAAGATTGCTAAAAACAAAGGAAAATACCACCTGTTTTTCATGTCATTTCAAGTTAAATAAGATTTCTAAGAATCACAACTCCATACAAACCAAAGTTAGCCTCATATAAAATATATTTGGATGTTATGGTGCAATAATGAAGAGTTTGTCTCGACATGCACTGACAAAACTCAGAAAGGGGAGAAAAGCAACATTATTCATTGACCACAAGATGGATGCATTGTATCAGGTATTCTATCGATACAAACTGGTGAGGAATGAAAAGTCCATGTTGATAACTTATCATAATAGTACTTTCTTCAATAACTACACATTTTCCGTTCCATTCTAACATTTCCAACTTGAATTGATATAAAATCTTGATTTAATCTCTTACCCAGGATGCCATCAATGAACTTTCTTTAAAATGTGAAGGAGTTTTATCACGTTTCTTTTATCAGATTTCTTCAAGAGATATAATTGAGGTCTAAAATACAATTCTCTGTAATATGATTGGCATTAAAAAAAAACCTTACTTCTCCCTGAGTTGTGGCATTTTTCTCATGTTCCCCAAGTTTTCACCAACACCGAATATAAACCAATCCTCACCAAATAATTTTGATACCCAATGAATACCCAATGAATTAAAAAAAATAGTGAAATAAAATACTTTTACAATTATATTAGGATTATAACAATTTTGCATTTGAACAAAAAAAATAGAGTTACACAAAAAACCTACCTCCAATACCAGCATTGTAAGCCACACCCACACTGCATATGCTATTGTTTGCTTGAGCCGCTACCTCTCCTGCACATCTGGTTCCATGTCTATAGGTAAAAAGGAGTTAAATTACATTATTTAAACATATTGTTTATATACCATATCATTCTAAAGAGAGTTATTAGGGAAGAGTTTCAGTACGATGGTGAAAATACATTGACAGAGTTCTCAAACAGCATCCAAATCTATAACAGATTTGGTGTTTAGTCTCTGACACCTTCATGAAACAATTAGAAAACGTATAACACGACAACGTAAGCAACTTACGTACATACAATAAGAGATACAAATTTAATATCAAGAACAACATGCAGTGAAGGTAAATATGTTACTACAAATTGAGCTTAAAGAAATCAATTATTCAACATTGTTTTCGTTAAAAATAATTACCAACTTCTAAATGCTACCATACAGGGGTGTAATGGTTGATGGTGTACATAAACTAAGCTATGAAAATAGTACACTTCAAAATTAACGTTTAGTGCTTTAAAATATCACCTATATGGGCACATTGTGCAGTGATAAAGCGACAGTGAACGTATTATTCAATTTTCATTTTAAATATCTTGCTAGTGCCTGTATAATTTCCTTCTTTTTAGCATGATTTGTCGTTTCCTCATCAAGCTGAAAGTAATACAAAATCTCAAAGATAAAATATAACATTAAACTTCTGGAATATGGCTTGTTAAAAGTGAGTGGTAGATCAGAGATGATAAATTTGCAAAAAAACACCTGTAAGATATAATCTCTTCCAAATGATTTTATGTGGTAACTGGTGGTGGTAAATGTATCATTCATCTTTATGTGTGGGATCACTGCTATAAAGCCGATTTGTTATCAATCAATGGCGCATTGTTTAGATTTAATGGTTCCCACTTCCCCCATTGCTTTGTCAATAACTCATTGCTAAACTTTTAATAGAAATCTTTAAACTGCAATAACTCAGTATGAAGATTTTCCATTCTTATGCAGGCATATTATGATGATATAAATGAAGAACTGTCTTTCAAAGTTGCAAATGTTGGAAATATGGCTGAAACAAAGTGAAGAGATTGAGCTAAACATTTATTACAGATTTATGCATCATCATAGTATTTGACTCAGTATCTATGTAAAGGATAGTTAGTATTCATATTCATGGAAAATATGTAAAGGAATACTTTTGCACATATATGGTTGTTTATTTTTATAACCTTGCAAATATATGCACATGCATTTGTATTTAGCCACTAGAGCATGCCATTTCATTGTAATTTTAAAATTAGAAAAAAAGATGTGTTCAACCTGGTCTGACACCCCCCCCCCCCCAAAAAAAACCCACAAATCTTATTAGACCCTTTTGCATCCCTTTGCACACTGTAAGCCTAACAAAACATTATCCATCAACAACCTGTGAAGATTACTACCATCAATTTCAGAAAATTGCGGTTATGAGATTCAGAGCAGATATGAAATGTATTTCCTTTTTTTCTTTAAACTCTATACACAAAAGACCTTCGGAATGCCAGAGTGTGGCTTACCACGAAAATGAATACTGTTTCTACTTGTTTATATGTATCGAACACTTTGAACAGCACGGATATATTTCCTACCTTATAACATTACGAAAAGTGGATGGTAAGCTCTGATAACAAAAAGAGCAAAATTAAACAAAATCTCTAATGATAACAATCAACTCAGAATTGTTATAAACTGGTTTTGACTATCGCAATTTATTGGAAAAGAATTAGTATTCAACCAACACCATTCTTCTCCAAAGACATAAATTTGATTTAAAAAATCATAGATTTTGATTGATAACAAAAGAAAAAGATTTACAATGTAGCTGAAGATTAATGGTGAATGCTGACTTTATTGGGTTGTGCATGTTGCAGAGTTCATTTTCATCATATTATCTGAATATTGGTTAGAAAAGTTGAATAATTGCCAAGCTGATAATACATAGCCATTTATCATTCCAGTTTGGTCGTGCATTGTCATTTATTTAATTCTATTTTACTACAGTATTTTTTTATTTTTTATAGAAGCTCCTAAACTCCGGATCTATACCTCTTCAAACTAAATGAATTATATCTTTGACATTGATGATCAGTTCTGGTGACAACAACAAATGCTTTTCCACACTAAAATATACAGAGCATATTGCTAGTTAAAAATGTAATGGGCTAACGTTAATGTGAAATTATTTGATATTGTTGTTCATTTTTTAAACTTCAATCATTTGGTAAATGTACATAGTAAGTGCAAGTACAGCTAAATGATTTTAAAGGCATTTTATCCATCATTCCCTTTCATTACTTTGAAATAATTTCGAACTTCCGCATATCTAAATGGTCTGTTGCAATGCAGGGAGGATTATTTACTTTTAAATCCAATGCAAATTGAAACAATGAGTATCTACATAATGCACAAATATCAAAATCTAAATCAATACCCATGACAGCTAAACCAATATGGCATTTTGCCTAACATCTAGTGAGAATAATGGGCTTGTACATTGTAATTAGGCAGATTTTCCCCATTTGATCCGCTTGGCAGAATAATATTCAAGGAAAAACTTTACAGTAAATCAATACTTTTTTTTCATATTGTTGATAATCTTCTAACCTTGCTTTGTTTGAGATAGCGCAATGTCAATTTAGCTTGACACAGCATTGTCAATATACATTGTGTAATTATTACTCTGTATTTGTTTGAATTCATGACTTACATGTATCACATGAAAGAATTATGTGAGTGGATTTTATAATCCAGATTTGCTACCTTGCAATATGATTTGCATCTATCAGCTCTGCAGTTTTAACCATTTTTATTCAGAAGATTTGCATTACAGTCAAGACATCAAATGATAAAATATTTGGTTGTATATTTTCTTCCATGTTTGCAAAACAAAAAGGAAATCATATTTGCCAGATATTCTTGGCGAAAATTTCTGACAAATATAAGGTCAGCTAAAAGTGGAAATCAAAGATTAGAAAATGATCTCTGTCAGGCATGACATTTTATGCAGTACTTTTCATCTGAAGTGAAAGACTAGTGACAAAATCACTTCAAACCCCAAATAGATTTCAGTTTTGCAGCAATAATTGGATTAAAATATGTGCAAAGAAAACATTTGTATTTACCAACCTTATTTTTTCTCTTCATGTTCTTAAAATGCCTTTCTTAGTGTCCCACAGAAACTCTGGAATGGCATCCTACATGAAATTTTAATGGACTAAATTTGTTCACAACACCTCTCCAAATCCATTTATTAAGTTCTTATAAGTTCTTTTATCACAATAATTTCACGCTACTATTTTCTTGATGCTGTTTTCATTTTTGTGTTTTTGCATTTCAGTTCATCTATGTAGAAATTGCACAATGTAAATGTACAATAATCAATATTATACATGAATTGCTATATGTACCGTAATGTTACTAAGTTGAAAAAAATTACAAAATATAAAAACATTTTCTTCTGTCATAATTCTTAATTCAACTTTTATATTACAAGATAAGATTTACATGTATGGCCATTGATTTGTTTAGGTTATGTTTTTTTTTTCTCAAAATGAATAAGCTAATTTTCATGTTGTAGATACACCACAGATACACCATCTCCTGTTTAAAAACAACTAAACAAACAGGATTATATAATATTCCTATACCTACATATTACTACACAATGTATAACAAATGTTTAGCAATTTAGGAAAATCTCTACATATATCAACGTAAATGAATTGCAAGCACATACATAGTGTTTCAAGAAAGTTGTCTATCTTCATGCCAATAAGAATCTTTGACATAACTAAAAAGTCAAGCTCTCAATTATTAAAAAATTAGGTAAAACTAATTTGCACTTATTTTTCAATTGATTGTAAATTTCTTGCAACACCTCCATAGTCTCTTTTTCTCAAACATTTCGTTGTGTGTAGTACATGCAACTGACTTCATTCAGTGCTTTTTCTGGCAAAGCAAATTGTGTCCTGTGCCAAAGCTACTGGTATGACACGAGTGCTGTAAGAGATTAAATTAGTTGGCAAGAGAATTCCTTTAATCTTAGTGGCTACATTAAAGCAGCACAGAAAAAATTATAAAAAAAGCCTCCTAAATAGTGGAAAATCAAGAGTGGATGTTAATTCATTTGGATTATATATTTGTATGTGAATCAGGAACAATCCTATGAACTACATTAGTTATGTTAAAGCGCTTTGGGCCATGTTGGGAAAAGTGCATTATAAGAATTGGTATAATCATTATTATTATTAGCTTATCTGCGGAATAAGGCACATTTCTGTGCTATAAATTGTGCTCTTAAGGGGAAAACCACAATACAGCGAAAATATTGTTTCGCCGTAGCGTTTTCACAAGCTACATCTCGGAAAATAGTAACGTAATAGCGCCATCTACGGTATGNAATGTTTTTTTTCTACAATGCAATAAAACCAATCATTCAACCATATTGATAAAAAATGTTGATGATGAACGTGCAATGGTGATAATGATGATGATGGTGGTGATGAAGGAGGTCATGGTGATGATAATGATGATGGTGATAGTGCTGCTGCTGCTGATGATGATGTTGATTATGTTGATGATGATGATGATGATGATGATGATGATGATGATGATGTTGATGATGATAATGATTATGATGATGATGCCAGATGATGATGGTGATGATGATGATGATGATGATGATAGTGCTGCTGCTGCTGATGATGATGTTGATTATGTTGATGATGATGATGATGATGATGATGATGTTGATGATCATAATGATAATGATGATGATGATGATGATGATGATGATGATGATGATGATGGTGATGATGATAAATAAATGATGGTGATATTGATGACGATGATGATGATGATTATGGTGATTATGATGATGATGATGATGTTGATGATGTTGATGATGTTGATGATGTTGATGATGTTGATGATGTTAATGATGATGATGATGATGATGGTGATGATAATAAATAAATGATGGTGAAATTGATGATAATAATGATGATGATTATGATGATCATGATGATCATGATAAAGATGATTATGGTGATGAACATAGCAATGGTGATGATGATGATGATGATGATGATGATGATGATGATGAGAATGATGAAGGTGACAATGATGGTCACTTTACAGCACTCAGCACGCATGTACAGTTGATTCATAGCTAGTCACTTGTAAGCATGCACAGGGAAAGCAACTACATGAATAATTGCTTCCCATTGGACACCGAAGGATCTCCTGGGTAAGAGTGATATACATGGAAATATTTCTTGCCAAAGGAAATTAGTCCCATGATGAGAATAAACCCATGACCCTGTGAATGTGATTCACGGTCTAAGGACACAACCAACAGACCACAACACCACTAAAAACAAACATCTGCAGCATTTTTGTGCAGTGGTTCTGACTCTCTTCTGTCAACCAAAGGGTCGCAGTGTGACTCCTGCGCAAGGCGTTCATTTGCTTCAGCAATAAATTCATCCACATTGTGCCGCAATCAACCCATGCATAAATGGGTACCTGACAGGAAGAGGTTTAGCATCCCTCAACTAATATAAGATGTTTGCTCAGCTACAGCCAGAGTAATTGTCACAGTATACAGTAGTATGCACATTAAAGTTTCTGCACTCTTTAAATGGAACTAATGAATTAACTCATGCAAATCGACACTGTAAAATATTAAGGCAAGTCAAGTCAAACAATAAAATACTGCAAAATGGTCAAAATATAAAAGATAATAAGGTTTGAAAAAATGAGGTACTACAGATGATAAATGTGACAGTAAATTTTTTCATTTGTTATCAATTAAATTTGTCTGTACATATACTGGGGTTCAGTAGATGCAATTTAATTTAGATACTGGAATGTTTGATTCCCTAAAGCCAACCCAATCAATTAAATCCATCCAGATTTGATACAAAATTAGTTGATAAATTACACACTGGCTCAATCAATAGGCAATCTATTTTCTGAATCTATGCTTTGTTGTTGTTGTTGGATTTGATGGCGCTCTTCAATCTAGACAGATTATCTGCTTATCCTGTTGCATAGTATATCAAGTCTGCTGTATCATACATTAACTTTCCTATGATATGGGGAAAGTACGCAAAATGTACCATCATGGGATATTACTATCTTGAATATTTGAGGAAGGAGACGAACAAGAAAATCTTTCAAGCTGAAACAAACTTGAACGCAAATCAAGTGGATCAGATTGCAACAGATTTCAAATTCATACATTTTCTTGGCATTATGTGAAGGGGATCTGCATATATACTTTAATTCTGAACAGCTCACAGACATAGCAGACCTGCTACATTTATAGACACTGCAATAGTTAATGCGAACTAAGGATTTGCAGTGAATGACAGCCACATGTGTGACATCTTCCATAATAAAATGTCACCTTTAATGACGTTAATGCAGAGCTGTCAACCTCACATATCTAAAAATCCTGCTATTGCACCATAAAAATCCT
>BQKZ01013538.1:0-12690 GCA_036244855.1 Temnopleurus reevesii | reverse complement strand
ATGCCTCTGGTCATCTATGGTTCGGTAGCTGTGGTTGCCGGGCTACTAGCCCTATTCCTCCCTGAGACGCAGGGCCGAACGCTTCCGGAAACCCGCGAGGAGGGAGAGAACTTTGGAAAGTAAGTCAATTTCAAAGATATGGCCGATTCATACATTTGCGTTTTGAGCCTGCGTTGGCAGAGCGTTTTTGAAAATTAAAAAACGCCACTCAAGCGCACAGTATGCAATGATCATACGGTGGACTGACGTTTGGCTTGCGCTCAAGGAGCGTACGCCGAACGTTAGGTAACCGTATGACCTGCGTCTTTGAACGTCCATTGGGTGTTGGGACGACGCAGGCTAAAACGCCAAGTTGTGAGTCAGCCTTTACGATGGTGGGAATGGTGATAGAAGCAGTAGCAGCAGCAGTAGAAATAGTGTGTGAGTAGCAGTATTACGGGGTGTTGTTCAAAAGTTGCAATTGATCGCAAGTTGCAGTTGATCGGAACGCGCCAATCAAAATCATGCGCGTCTAGTTATATGAGCATACATTGCACGAATGAAAATGCGCGTTACAATTTGCAAAGTTGCAGTTGATTTGCAGTTGATTTTGAGCAACACCCTCTTAGTAGTATATCGAAGTAATAGTAGTAGTCGTAGTAGTGGGAGTCAAATAACATCGACTGCATTGTACAATTTACCGTTTCGTCGTTTCTTTGAGCATGTTTCACGAACCGTCAAGACTAAAGGGGCCAGGGCCGTTCTGCACCAAATTCTCCTTACAGTTACGAACGACTAAAGACTTAATAAGAATAAAGTACGTAATTGAGTCTTTTACTAATCGTATTATCAGTCATTCATTACTAGTCCACTGCCTGGACTGTTTACGTGATTTATCTGATAACCAGTAAAAACGCCCCCAGTAGTCAAGATGGTGACATCCGCTCACTTTCCCTCTAGCCGGGCCGTGAATCTGAGGTGATCGCGCCGTCCGTGGGGTTGAATGCATGAATAGGAGGTGTGCAAGAGAGGGAGAGGGGAAAGATAAAAAAAAACGGCCAGAGTCTGGACTACACAATTACTGATATCAGCCGTCAAACACCGCCCAATGGCGGCGTTTGACTACAGATAATGAAGACTTTAAGAAATACCTGAAGAAAAATTGGCATCCGTTCTTGTTCCCAATTATCCATGACCTTATGATATTCTGTCGTAACTTGGTAAAACACCGCCCAGGGAGATGTTTGAACAAGATAAGATAGACTTTAAGAACGACTTTACGTTCGATTGGTATCCCTTCTTGCGCGTAATGGTTCACACTATTACGTGCATTCCGCGCAAGAACTTATACCAGTCGAACTTACAGTCGTGCGTAACTTTAAGAACGACTTTGTAAAACACCGCCCTGGGCGGTGTTTTACCAAGATAAGAAAGATTTTAAGAACGATTTTACGTTCGACTGGCATCCCTTCTTGTGCGTAATAATTCATAATGTACGTGCTTTCAGCGTAGGAATTGATACCAGTCGATCTTAAAGTCGTGCGTAACTTTAAGAACGACTTGGTGAAACAACCTCCAGGATTCTCGTTTTAAACCATTAAACAAAGATCGGACCTGGCTAATGCCATAAAAAGCATAGGCGTGTCACATCATTTCCCATTCATAATACTNCTCCCGGGTGGCTAACATGCTAGCCCCGCTCATCCTCACCCTCGACAAATTCTGGGCTCCGATGCCTCTTGTCATCTATGGTTCGGTAGCTGTGGTCGCCGGGCTACTAGCCCTATTTCTCCCGGAGACGCAGGGCCGAACGCTTCCGGAAACCCGCGAGGAGGGAGAGAACTTTGGAAAGTGAGTCAATTTCAAGATTGGCTAAGGCCGATTCATACCTTTGCGTTTTTAGCCTGCGTCGGACCAGAGTTTTTGACAATCGAAAACGCTCCTTGAGCGCACAGTATGCGCTAATCGTACGGTAGACAGGCGTTTGGCTTCCGCTCAAGGAGGGTACGTCGAACGTCAGGTCACTGTATGACCTGCGTCTTTGCACGTCCATTGGGTGTTTTTTATTGCCAGAAACGCTGGGACGACGCAGGCTAAAACACCAAGTTGTGAGTCAGCCTTTACGATGGTGGGAATGGTGATAGAAGCAGTAGCAGCAGCAGTAGAGAAATGGTGTGCTAGTAGCAGTATTAGGGGGTGTTGTTCAAAAGTTGCAATTGATCTCAAGTTGCAGTTGATCGGAACGCGCCAATCAAAATCATGCGCGTCTAGTTAAATGCACATACATTGCACGAATGAAAATTCGCGTTACAATTTGCAAAGTTGCAGTTGATTTGCAGTTGATTTTGAGCAACACCCTCTTAGTAGTATATCGAAGTTATAGTAGTAGTCATATCAGTGGGAGTCATATAACATCGACTGCATCGTACAATGTACCGTTTCGTCGTCCCTTTGAGCATGTTTCAAGAACCATCCAGACTAAAGGGGCCAGGGCCGTTCTGCACCAAATTCTCCTTACAGTTACGAACGACTAAAGACTTAATAAGACTAAAGTACGTAACTGAGTCTTTTACTCATCGTAGTATCAGTCATTCAGCACAGTTACTGATATCAGCCGTGAAACACCGCCCGAGGGCTGTGTTTGACCACAGGTAAGGAAGATTTTAAGAAATACTTTAAGAATGATTGGTATCCGTTCTTGTGCCCAATTATCCATGATCTTATGATATTCTGTCGTAACTTGGTAAAGCACCGTCCAGGGAGGTGTTTCACCAACATAAGAAAGAATTTAAGAACGACTTTACGTTCGACTGGTATCCCTTCTTGCTCACACTATTACGCGCATTCAGCGCAAGAACTGGTACCAGTCGAATTTAAAGTTGTTCTTAAAGTCTTTCTTATCTTGGTGAAACATTTCCCCGGGAGGTGTTTCACCAAATCGTTCTTAAAGTTACGCACGACTTTAAGATCGACTGGTATCAATTCGTGCGCTGAATGGGCGCACTATTACGAATCATTGCGCACAAGAAGGGATACCAGTCGTGCGTAAAGTCTTTCTTATCTTGGTGAAACACCTCCCAGGATTCTCGTTTTAAACCATTAAACAAAGATCGGACCTGGCTAATGCCATAAAAAGCAGAGGCGTGTCACATCATTTCCCATTCATAATACTTGTCAAAATTCTTCTAACTAATCATCACACAGTTGATTTCGGCAAATACATAAAACTCCGATCTTCTTATTTCATTCAACAGGAATAAATCAGTGGAAAACGTCGAAACTAAAAACGTGGACAAAGTCGCCGTAAGCAATGGTTTCGAGATGGAGGAGGTGACGACGAATACAGAAAAAGTCAACGAGGCAACCTATGTCAACCCGTCCTTTGTGGTCTGAAGTGCAGAACGATTAAAAAGGAGACATTTCATTGCTAAAGATATGTATTGCAATGATAACGATAATGATAGATGCAATTTATATGGTACACGTATCCACTCTGCAGAGTGCTCAAGGCGCTTTGCATGGTTAATAAGACCGGCTTTTGAAAAAAAATGTTGATTTTGTGAAAGGAAGACCGACGGCACTTGGATAAAATGTTGGTGACGTTGACGAAAATATTCTTTGAATCTACATGTATAATAGTGATTATGTAATTCTCGACTAAAATATGGACAAAGTTGCTGTAAATCAATGATTACGAGATCGATCGACATTTCTGTAAACATGGATCGTAATAAGACTGGATGTTGTAATAAATAAGTTGCTTTTCTAGAAGAAGACCGACGATACCACAAAATGTGCTAGATGTTGACGAGAACATTTTTTTTTAAATCAACAATTGTGATTATGTAACTCTCGACTAAAGTGTGAACAAAGTCGCTAAAAATGGTGTCGAGATGAAAGCGATAAAGACAAAGATGATAAGGCCATCTTATGTGGTCAGAAGTGCAGTATGATTAAAAAATAAGGCATTTGCTAAGAACATGGATCGTAATAACACTGGATGTTGTAACAAATAATTTTCCTTTGTGGAAGAAAGGCTGTGAACACCTGGATATGCGCTCAATGTTGACGAAAACATTTTTTTTTTCAATCTACAGATTTTGTAGGACAAAACATCACGGACAAATCAACATGTTTCTCGTCTTTTGCATTTTCCCCCCATGGGATGTCCCTTTTTTAAAGTTGATAAAGTTTCAAGACCGTTGCGAGCATTTGCAAACAAAGGGATACATGATAATTTTTGTGATATAATATTTTATAATGGGTGTGTATCCCACCTTTTCTTACCTTAGGAAATTGGAGGACCATAAAATAAAAACTTTACAGTTTTGAAATATCGTTCGAAAAAGCACTTCAAACTACCATTAGAATATTTTCTTCCATATTTCTATCTATCATGTGCCATATATAGGGTGAATTTTAATCCATGCTTGGTCAGAACTTAATAATAATAATAATAATTAATAGATGCAATTCATATAGCGCACGTATCCACTCTGCAGTGTGATCAATACGCTGTTTATGTCCAGGGTGTCAATATTACCTTTCGCCAAAATGGACATGAGGCGATCTCAACTCCTCGGAACAATTTACTGCTATTTGCCAAAATTGATTTCAAGTTGTATTGATTTTAAACATACAATAACCACTCGTAAGTCGTATGCAATGAAAGTTGATATAACACGATATAAACTATTTTCGTAAAATTAAATCGAACGCCAATTCAATGCTCATTTGTAATGCTATTCAAATCGTAACCGGCTTGTGATTGTTGTGTCCGCACAGTTTAATACATGGCGTACGGCTCTATTGTCTATGACCCACTTTATTTTGCGGAAATAGTTTATATCGTGTTATATTCTTGTACAATATCAGCTGGCAGTTCTTTCAATAACTATTATATCATCATCTGAATTTTATGTCCATGTTTAATATTCTTCCTGAAACTTTTATGAGTTGCAATATATAGTCAGTTCGATGCAAATGGTGAATGTATATCTTAACATCCGAAACATTCTATTTGATCAAAACATTATACATTTGTATATATCTGTATTGAAAGTTGTAAGTATTGTATATATTAAAAGTGGAATGTCAAGTCAATCGATTAAATCAAATTTAAAAAATCAGATTCATGTCTATACTGATGCATATTAAATCGACAAGTAGCATATTATGATTTACTAGAACAGACTGTTTTTTAGAAAAAAAGGGGGGGCATAACGATTCGCCGCTCACTGCTCAGTCCCTGATCGCATCATTATGTAACAACCATTCCGTACATCCAACGTCCGTTTAGATGCAAATTTCAACGTCGATATCTATTTTTGGAGATAAAACCAAAATTAATGACCTCCCCATGCAATTAAGACAGATAAACCATAACATTTCCAAAGAAGACACACTTTACAAGTTTTATGAGAGGAATATATGACACACTTTATTTCTTTACAGCCTTAATAAACGTATCAAGACAATGCACATGTACATGGTGTACAAACAGGCAACATCTCAATACTGCCACAATAGGAATTAAGAACATTATTTTTCAAGGGTGCATTTTTCAAGGTGCATTATTTTTCAAGGGTGCTGAGATATAACTTTACTCATCTAAAAAATGAGGTTCGATGATATTTTGAAAGCTGTTGGAGAGTTTGGGCCTTATCAGATCAAGGTTTATACTTTGGTGTGTATCTTGGTGTTCAACAATTCTTGGGAGAGTCTTGTAACCGTTTTCATAGGGGCCTCGACGGATTACTGGTGTGCGGTAAGTTGTGCTGGAGTATACCTATACTGAGTATGCCACAATAAGAACTTCCCAGAAAATTGGCCACAATAATGATAATTCAGGATATATTCTTGCCGGAGAAGAACATTTAGTAGGATTCATACTGTGAGTCGAAACCTTAAAAGAAGAGTCTACCCGAAAATAATACTTTTGTATTACACAGAAGCAGAAAAAATTGGTGAGTAAAACAAAAAACTTTGAAGCAAATCAAACAAGTAGTAATGAAGTTAGGAATTTATAAAGATTTGAAAAAATGGACACATCACTTGTCAGACATGTTGCCAATTTGATGACATCATTATAAATATGGTGGAAACAACTTGCACTAACTCGCATTAGTGCCTTGTATTGGACGAGAAATTAGGAAGGCGACTTGCACAAACCACTGGCCTTCAGACTGCACGTCTACGCTTCTTTCATGTCTTTAGAATTGTCGTAGTTTTTTTAAACGGTAGGTTTCGGAACTCAGTGCGAACCTAACTATTGTCTGTAAATGTATCGCATTAATAATAATAATAATAATATTATTTATATAGCACACTTATCCACTCTGCGGAGTGCTCAAGGCGCTTTGCATTATTATTACCCTGGCTTTAGCCCGGCGTACACAAGCGCACATGGCATTTCAAAGAATAAATATTCCTACCCATTCACCTCACATGGGTTGAGTGCAGCACAATGTGGATGAGTTTCTTAGGGAAGGAAATTAACGCCATGGGTAGGATTCGAACCTAAGACCCTTGCGTTGAAAGGCGAGAGTCAGAACCGCTACACCACGACGCCTCCACTCCATCATTGTACAATTTTCTGTTCTTGGGCCTGTAACATAAAAGAGACACAATTAATTTTGTCATTGATCGCATCTCTTTGGTACACACTTTGCCATAGACTTACGATTAATATCCATCGTAAGTTTAATTGCATATTTTATGTTACAGGCTCCTTCAGTGGCAAATATATATATATTTAATTGTATTGTCAAAGATAGGTGCCAGAATGGGATTCCTACGACTGCAATGCTTATATGGTCTAACTGACGATGTATGCAAACTCGCCAAGAAGAACGGGAGCATCCCATCGAACTACACATCAGTTGGGGACCTGGAGTACGCTCAATGTGAGAAATATAACGTGTCAGGAGTGGGATTCTGGCCCGGGCTGTACCCTACCAATTACACCGATGGTACGACAGAGCCTATCCCTTGTGACGCGGGCTGGGAGTTTGATACGAGCCAGTACAAGTCAACTATAAATAATATAAGATGTAAGTTTACTATTCGCATATTTTTTAAAACATTTATTCAGTCATTCTGAACTTTATTAGTAACGAACTGAAGAATAGGCGCAGGACCACTGCACTGAAACTCGATTGTTACAATTACATTGTGCAAAACAAGTGCTAGAACAAAACAAGCAATTTGGTATTATGTCATTGCACTTCATGCTATGTCGGGGATTTGTCTTCATCCGTGTAGCAGTAGCATGTCTTTTGGAGTATTATTGTTATTGTAATTATTGAATACAATGGTGTGTCACATTGTGATTGTCCAATAAAAAAGGCATGCTGCCTGTCCTATGTAATGTTATTCAGTTTGATGAAATACCAACATATAATAATAATAATAATAATAATAATAATAATAATAATAATAATAATAATATATGCAATTTATATTGCGCACGTATCCACTCTCATTGCTGAGTGCTCAAGGCGCTTTTACATTATTATTACCCTGGCTTTAGCCCGGCAGCAACCAGCGCACTTGGCATTTCAAGGAATAAATATTCCTGCCAGGTACCCATTCACCTCACCTGGGTTGAGTGCAGCACAGTGTGGATGAATTTCTTGCTGAAGGACATTGACGCCATGGGTAGGATTCGAACCTACGACCCTCCGGTTGAAAGGCGAGAGTCACGACCACTACAACACGGCGCCTCTACGGCATAATGTTTTTAGAAAAAAAGAATGCTATTGCTCAAGCACCATCAAGATGTCTATGAAAATTGAATAAGCGTCCCTACGATAAATAAAATGCTCGAATTATGAAATCCTTTGGATAATTTTGAAATTAAATGGTAAAACAGAGATTGTTTTTTTTTCTTTTTTTTTCAGTACGAATTCGTATGCGGAAAAGATGATCTCAACCAAATTTCCCAGACGGTCTTTTATGCTGGTTTTCTTGCCGGATCTTTTATATTTGGAGTTCTGTCTGATGTGTAAGAATCATAATTGTCATATTTTGTAAAAAAAAAACAAAAAACAAAAAACAAAAAAAAAAACAACAAAAAAAAAACACACATATTGTTTGACATTTATGTAAGAGTTAAAGGTAGAAAACTACATTTGCACACATTACGGTTATGCTTCCAACTTGTTGTGTACCTCAGATATGCCAAAATAATAACCTCTATGAAGTATTTTGGTCGAATGTAGTCCAGAATATTTAATTCAAATACATATCTATCCTATCATAATTCATCTTGACACCCACGGTGTCGCGATACTCCTAGCGTATTACGGTTCCACACACACACACACACACACCCACACACACATACACACACACACAAAACATTGTAAGAGCACATACAGTGCGCACTTCAATACACTGCCACACCATGCGGAATACGCACTGAGAGTATACTGAGCGAGACTCAGATTGCGTATTGGTCAACGAGGGGTTAACGGCTGTTTTGAATTTTGAACGCACGCTCCATTAATTCGAGGCCCGAATAGAAGAATTGTTATTGGAATAAATATAAATGTGCCTATCATGACCAATCTTTGTGCTTAATTGCTTGGTGATAAGTTCTAACATTTAGTACTCTTCAACATAACACAACAATCTTGGAAAGTCAAATTTTAGGTGATAAGTTCTAACATTTAGTACTCTTCAACATAACACAACAATCTTGGAAAGTCAAATTTTAGGCTGCAAAAGAAGTATTCTACCTTTAAAGCCCCTTACTCCAAAAACGTATGAATAAGAATGTTCATTATTGTCAATTGAGTTCTACCCGATGAGTAAGGCTCATGAATATCCTCATAATTTATGAAAATGTCTTATGTGAAATGATATGGTTTAAAGTTTGTTACTCCGAATGTTCATTACTCTGAAAGAAACATATTACAGTTATACTCTGGTAATTGTTTTCAATAGGTGTTAAAGTCAAATCTTCTTTAATCAATAGGTAACGTATGAAGATGGTGATGATGATGATGATGATGATGATGATGATGGTGGTGATAACGACGACGATGATGACGGTGATGATGATGATATTGGTGATGGTGGTGGTAATGATGATGATGAAGATGATGATGATAGCGGTGACGATGACAGTGTTGATGGTGGTAATGATGATGATGATGATGTAAAAAGTGCTTCAGCTGCACACGGGGATGTTATCGAACCATTCATAGAGCTGTAATTCCCTGACATTTTGTGAAAGCTACTTCCCTCATCATTCAATCAATCTCCTTCGATAAATTCGCCAAGTCCGATATCAGTACATGTTAAAATGGCCTTGAACATATTCCCAATTCGTCAACTTTTTATCCTTTGATATTTCTCAATTCAAACAGCATAGGCCGTTGATGGACTTTACAAATCGTTACCGCCTTGAGACTTGTGGCCGGAATACTGATTGCCTTTGCCCCTGAGTGGTGGGTCTTTACCCTCCTTAGGTTCTTCCAAGGAATGACTGGGATAGCGACGTATATCATTCTTTTCGTCTTAGGTAGGTTTTTGGAGCATTTGCCGTGTCTATCGAAAGGACATGAATAATATTGGACCAAAAAAATCTCCTTGTAGAACTCCAGTGCATACTGAAATACTGATTGCCTTTGCCCCTGAGTGGTGGGTGTTTACCCTCCTGAGGTTCTTCCAAGGAATGACTGATGAAGAGTAACAAGATGGACTGACATAAGCTTATTAAGCCCAAGTATAGTTTTGGTAAAGATTAAAAAATATGAAGTTTGGGGATGTTTATCATGACATATAATTCTTATACACATTTTGAGACCATAGCATATTTTTTTGCGCGCTAATTCTTTTGAAAATATGAATTTGACCGTTAAATCATATTTAGCGCCTTCTCTTGGTTATAATAATATTTTTCTTGCTAACAAAGTTATTTCCAAGATTTGACAAAAGCATGATAAAAAGGAATACACAAAGATTAAATCTTGAAATTTTCATCCAATTCTGAGCCTGAGAACATGTCCTTTATCGAAAAAGAAAATGTTGAATTAGTGTCGAGGGACACGACGCTGAAATATTTTGCACATTTTAGGTTATAACTTTTCCAAAACTTGTTCATTTTTCGCACAATCTTTTGTACAACTTGTTCATGATACTATGCTCCATTTTATATAGATTTGAAGACAACATTTGGCGATAAAAATATTCGCTTTTACCAAAACTTTACTCGGGCTTTAATAGTCCTCCATGATCGACCTGTGTAGTATTGCATTAAGTTTTATGAGCGACTGGTAGCAGTTCTTGTGCAAAATGATTGATAATTATAAATCTTCCTGATCTTACGCGTATCGAACGCAGTAACGTTCAGGCTTTCTTAAAGTCTATCTTAAGCCCCGGTCACATAGGACCCCGGAAGCAACACGATTCACCCCGACTCGTTGTTCTGAGGCACTTAACTGTGAATTAACAAAGAGTCGGGGTGACTTGTGTTGCTTCCGGGGCCCTATGTGACCGGGGCTTTAACTTTAAGAACGATTGGTTGAAAACACCGACCTGCATTACTCTCATAAGTTCAGCACCCATCTTGATGTTGTTCAAACCATTTCAAAGAAATTAATAATTTATTTTTTTTAAACCCCTTCTTCCAAATTTATCATAGGAGCGAAAAAAATTAAAAATAATAAGGCAAAATCATCTTGATCTGAATATTGCGTCTGAATAATCAGGTGCTCTAAATGAAAAAAAAAATGGGATAGTATAAGGTATAAGTCCTCTTTTGATTACAATTTATTTTAATCTATGGTCCTTAATTATTTAATTTTTTTTAATTATTTTCAGATAGCAACTCAGCAACAGAATAAAGCAACAATCATTGATCTGTTTCGCACTCGGTCCGTCTGTTTACGAACTCTCAACCTCATATTCTGTTGGTGAGTATAATGTAGTCGGTCATCATCGGAGCAAGGGTGGAGGGTGGTTAGGGGACGGCACCCTTTGACATGTAAATGGAAAAAAGAGGAGAAAAATGCCGACTTGGAGATATTTTTTAATGCATGCCAACTAGCATATAAGATGAACAATCGGGTTCACATCATTATTGTTTCAGTCGTATTATACAATACATCAGTGTAGTTAAAATTGACGGGAAAAAGGTTCGCACTATCATTCACCAGGGAGGTGTTTCACCAAGATAAGAAAGACTTTATGCACGACTTTTCGTTCGACTGGTATCCCTTCTTGTGCGCAATCATTCACAATATTACGCGCATTCAGCGCAAGAACCTATACCAATCGGTCCGTCCAATATCATATATTTTTCAAAATCGTGCTATTAGAGGGGTCTTGCTTTCTCAATCCATTCCAATGCTGGCTTGTGTTCTTCTTGTCCAACAGCCTGGTAGTAACTTTAAGAACGATTTGGTGAAACACCTCCCAGGTGTTAAATGGCTAAAGGCCAATTAAAAACTTCAGAGAATAAGGTCCTAGAGGACATTATGGTAGCATGTAATGGTCAATACGGTCCGCAAAGTAAATATAAGTCAAGGAACGCTGATGTAGATTGTAAGAGTAAAAGCCGTTTGTGTTTCTCATTGCTCCTTGTACTGTAGGATGGTTCACGCAATGGTATATCACGGCCTCAAACTCAATACTTCGAACTTGGGAGTCGATGATTACGTTGCATTCTGCATCTCTGGAGCGGTAGAGATCCCCGCGTACATCATCACCATCTTCACAGTCGAATACTTTGGCAGGAAGCCAAGTTTTGTATCCTTGGTCCTGCTAGGGGGCGCTGCCTGTTTGAGCACCACAGCGATCCGTAAGTAAAATATCAAATATCAGTCACAGGGAATGAACATTTTGATGTTACGATGATGCTGCTGCTGCTGATGACGATGACAAGTATAACAACGACAAGAATAATTGAAATAACGAAGTTTCGCTCTGTCACAAATACATGTATATGAGGGATCCTGAAAACGAGAGTGGATGGGACCACTTGCGTTTCCAAGAAAGATAACTTTTAGAGTGGGTACGTCCTCTTTAGAACCACTCACATTTCCAAAAAAGAAAACTCGTGCCATTGTTCATCCACATGTGAAACCTTCAAGAAATAGAAAGCAAATGTTAATCATTTAATAATTATAGTAACAAACAATTACAATTTTGCAAAACATAGACATTTTATAGGGGGTGACATGGAGGATGTAAAGTCGTTTTCACTGGCCCAACAGTGTACAGAAATCTGTGTTTTTGTACTCGTCCAAGGTGGCGTTTCACCAATTTCCAAGGAATTTAAGAACGACTTTAAGAACGACCGGTATCGGTTCTTGCGCTAAGTACTCATGTTAATAATATATGATATTACTAAAAGATATCTGTCGTTCTTTAAGTCTTTCCTATCTTGGTAAAACGTCTTTCTAGAGTTCATTCAATCTATCTCTGTCCATTTAATTCCCATTTCAGCTGTTGGCGTGTGGCTGACGACGGTAGCTATGATTGGTAAATTCGGCATCGCAGGATCGTTTGGTGTCCTATATCTCTACACAGCTGAATTGTATCCAACTAGTATCAGATGAGAGATTTGAAAAAGTATTACATGACTCGAAATGCATTGAATTTTCAACACCTTATACAGTATGTCTCAATAAAAACGTAACACTTTTGAAATGGTTGGCAAATTGAGCATATAAAGTTTTATGAAGAATTGGAAAAAAGAAT
>BQKZ01013537.1:0-11188 GCA_036244855.1 Temnopleurus reevesii | reverse complement strand
TCATCATCATCATCATCATCATCATCATCATCATCATTATCATCATTATATCATTACCATCTTTATCATCGTCAAATTGCTCTAGACGTTTCTGCAGCCCCTTTGTATTTTATGTAGACGTATTTTTTTGTATTATTAATTCTATTCGTACAAAGAAATACTAATACACATAAGTTGATGCTTTTTCAGGCAAATAGTTCCCTGGACAACTAAAATACATGTATATAGCGCATCCTCAATGTGTATCAATATATTTTGGTATATATAATATATGAACACAGGATTTAGAACTCTCCAGCAGCATAAACCCACAAATTTCTAGGTTATTTGATATTCTTCTAATTGTTGTAAGTGATATATAATGGCAAACACTTTATCAATAAATAACACAGACAAATGGCGGACTTGCAAATCTGCCTTAATGTTCATTCCACCACATGACCGCCAAACCAAAGTCGTTCACATTTGAACGGCCACTTTATAAAAGCATTGTAATAGACTATAGATTTCATGTGGTAAATATCGAAAATAATTAAGGATCCAAATGCCATTGGAATTATTATAATTTGCAATAATTTTCTTATTCATTTTCTATTCATTATACAATCGTTGATTCTTATAGCACGCTAGTCTCTTTATATTCAAATTCATTATGTATTTTTTTATTTGCATTTAATTATTTTCGTTCACGCCTCGAAATCATTCCGATCCTTGGCTGTCAAATAACGTATGAATAGACTGCACTAAAATCGATATAAGAAAAAAACACGCATGTCCATAAAACCAAATACAGTGTCCGGTTATTTCGGTCAGTGTTTCAAATTATATATTAAGCCCCAGTCACATAGTTCCCAGTAAGCAAAACGACTCAACATGACGACTCTTTGTTCGCAGGCAGCTTGCTGTGAACTGAATAAAGTGTCATTTTGAATTGTGTTTCTTCCAGGCTTCTATGTGACTGGGGCCTTACCTTCTCATAAACCAGTCGGAATGAAAACAAAACGTAGAAGCTATATTTGCTATCATTTCAACTCCGCCAATATCTATTGGGGGCCTTGAATCTTGCGATGAAGCGATGAACTAGGCACTAAGCTATCCGCCATGTTTACCCACCTGTCCCCTTGGTATTGAAACGACTTGAGTATCAAGCCGTTAAATTCACTTACACTTGAGCCTTCAATTTACCATCCCCTCTTCACGCTTCATTCACGTTATCATGTTAAGGCTTCGTCACACCTTTGTATTTATCGCCATAGTTTGTTTAGCGTTCATGAAAATTTGACAGACGCTCCGCGAACGTGGAAATACGGAAGAGAGACGCATAGCAAACGCCTGCGTGTGATGATGGCCAGACGAACGCCTTTAACGTCGTTCAGTCGTCTTCTCTTTCTGCGCTCAAGGGGCGTCTTGTTTTCATGAGCAAAATGCAGCTATATATAGAATCAAGGTGTGACCGTGCTTTAACGTTTTAAAGAAGCAGTCACATATTTTCTTCTACATTCAACTAATGAAAGCATACAAAGTTGGCAGTATTACTCAGGAGAGACGTTCAACTGATGTTGAATTCGATCGATATGCACTAGACGTGCGCATTGCACATAATGACGATGGTCAAACATTCTTCATGCGCATACAGAGATGTTAAAATGAATAGAATTGAAATGCGTGAGTGCACCTTAAACGATAAGAGACGGTGCATCTTTTATCACTTCCGATGGTAGTAGATGAAACGTAAATATATTAAATCGGTGGTGTGGTTTGGCGGGCAAATGTCCTAACATTTTCACCCGCGTCGACTACCCCTCACATTCCATAAGGCCCCCTTTTCAGAAGTAGAAACAAGTGTTTTCATGTAGTGTAACGTACCATAATTCTTCTTCGTTCTTTTCTTCTGAATGAAAACTTGGTCGTAATGTCCAACAGTGTTGAATATTAAGCTTTTCTCGTCTTATGTTCTACGATACAAATAATTTGAGCACTATTTTAGTCCTTTGGATGGTTTAGTTATTGGCAATGTATAAATAGCGGGGCCCCTTCTTGTTTAATTCGTAACACAGCTCTGAATGTCTAGTAGGAATAATGTGATTTTACGGCTGAGATCCCAAACTAATGTGGAATTTACACCGATGTCACATCACATAATTACTATAAAAATTATTCATGATGTTGACGTTGCCTGTTTCTGTGCCGAAAATGATGAGCTTGCTCAGTTAATTATTGAGACCCTTTTTCGTGTTTCTCTTCCCAAAATTGTAAAAGGACACCACACCGTAGCAGAGAAACGGTGCAATGCTTAACAATAGACCCACTAGGTAATTGCTATTGTTAGGACACATAATTGTCTGCGTTAGCAGGAAAACTGAAATTGGAAGTTCTCTAACCACCCGCTGAGACCTATTTTGCAATTTTTTAATCTATAGAATTATATAAGCTCTAGGGCCTGTAACATAAACGATGTCGTTTAACTTAAGATGAATATTAATTGCAAGTCTATCGCAAATTGTGTGCCATATAGAGATGCGACTAATTCTAAATTTATCGAATCTCTTTTATGTTACAGACCCTTTTATCGGTATTTTCATAACTCCTGATGACAGTGTGATGTAATAAGAATAATTAATAACAATGAAAATAGCAATTATGATGAGTTTATCATACATAAAAGGTGATTTATATAAATATATGATACTCTTTGTTCAATCTTGCAACTCTTTGTTCAATGGAGTTATTCACTAAACTCATCGATGCATTCACATCTACCGCTGATTGTATGTGTATGCTTGTGCAAAATAACCGTATATAAATTTGCATAATCACATGTAAAATATCAAAGTACAGCTTTTGCAACAATGATGAAGATGATAATGACACTATCATCATGATATCTATTATAATCATTGTTGATATAGTTTTATTTTCAATTTGGTAATTATATGTATAACACCCTGCAAAATTATGCATTTTCATATTATCGGGAGGTAAACATCTACAAATGATTACGATAGAGGGAAGAATCAAGAATTCAGATACCATTGATAATTTTAAGGCACGTCTAAAAACATTTTCATTTAAAAAAGCCTTCAAATGTTGAGTTCAATCTTAATTTCTTTGCTGAGCACACGTACTTTATAACTATTGTTCCTCTCTTTGCTTTTTTCTCTTTAATCAGCACATAGAGACATTGTATGTGATATGCGCTTTATAAGTATAATATATTATTATTATGTTTCTAAATACAAATTGATATAAATTATGTATACCTTATAGTTAATGGAGATGTCAACGCTGAAACCCGCTCATTTATCAGATTATACATCAAACCTGAATCGTTACTTTCATATCCATAGTGATGATATATTCTATTTCTTGCAATGTAAAAAGTTAGAGTTGTAATAATGATGATAATAACTATAACGATAATGATATTGATTATAATGATTATGAATATAGTAATGGCAACATTTATATGGTGCTTTATAATTTGTAATTGACATGATTTTGGTTAGTCAACGGAATCGTTTTCATATTATATTAAATCAATTATTACTATTAAATGACAGAAAATGAAAACATGAGTGCCTCCATAAGTGATGATTGAACCAGAGCATGTGAAACAGATATTCCTAATTATGTTCTCGACTTAAGAAATCCGCATATGCTTTTCCGATTTATTCTATCAGTGACTCGTAAAATGCATTTATGGCATTTGCGATATCCCTATTACGTACAAAAAAAAATCACGATTACATATGTCGTCACAATGTCTGAAAATACTCATGATCCATTTTATGCGTGTATTATGCATTATAAGAACTAGTTTTGCCCGTCGTTAATTGCACTTGCATTGCATAACCTTAAGAACAAGGGCAGAGGGCAATTATGGAACCCAATTTTCGAATTACCATTGACATAAAAGCATTGTCATATAGCTTTGACTGCGGGACTAATGGATTCTCTATGTGGGATACTTTTATTTTTGTTTAAGTGTATCATGCGATTGAGCAACAAAAAAATACACAGATGGTTACAAGTCGGTATATGCATTTGAGGATAGAAAATAATTTATAAATCACCAAACAGATGAACCAAATATTTTGTTATGAGAGAAAGCATAATAACAATACTAAAATGTTTTTTTTAAGAATATGTCTGGCTCGGATGTTGGGTGAATCATATTTTGATCTCTATCATACATACAGTGTATTATAGAATAGTTTGTATCTCTGCAAATGCAATGTTAGTATTAATCTAAAGTAGATATGAAAGAATTGCATCAGTACAACTAGATCCTTTAGACACAATAACCAACTGTTCCTGTGAATATTCCTGGATAATTTTGGGCATGTTCGATATACGTCATTAAATAACTGAGCTAGTCAGCTGACCGGGGGGTGCGTACACAAATCATACCCTTCCGTACTCCGTAGACGGAAAGAGAAAGAAAAATGGGTATTGTTGCGTGTACCATGCAAAGTTGAATACCTACTACAGGTGAAACGGAAGAGAGTAGGCCCGACCTTTAACATCACCATCTTAAAAGACATGTCAAGGACTCAAACCGGGAGGTTAACCAGAATCAATCTGTAAATGCCCATAAGCCTGAATTATAAATTGCCAAGTTGCCGACCAGTTCCTTTCGTTTCGTTGAACCTTTGGTTGTTTATTATTGCTCTAGAACCATTCCCCGGGGACAATTCCTCAAAGGAAAATCATATCAGATTCTCTCCCAGAGGACAGAGAGGACTTCCCCATCCGGGGAGCAACTATTCCTCAGGTAGATAGATTCTCCTAAGGGTAAATCCCCGAGGACAACTCCATTTTTGTACGATTCGCATTTGGAAAAAAAAAATCCCCAGGAGGACAATTACCCTGGTGGACAATTCCACTGAGGACTACTCCTCTGGAGGGAACCTATTCTAGAGGTCGATTACCTTCGAGGATGAGCCCCGAGAAAGACAAAATCCATCTAACGTTAGGCCCTAGTCACATAAGGCCCCGGAAGCAACACGATTCAACACGAACCTTTGATCAGTTCACAGTTAGTTGACTGCAATTAAAGAGACATGTTGAATCGTGTTGCCTCCGGGCCCTATGTGACTGAGGCCTTAGGTTGAGTTCGGGAATTTGATGCTCCTTGTAAATTGTTCGCGGGAAGTTGTCCACTGAGAGGGCTGTCTTCCAGTGAAGCTGTCCTTATATGAAGGATGAAGGAGGTTTCCGCTTTAAAATTATCCCGAATAGCTATCCTGACTCAGTAAAGGATATACAGTTATGCATCAGAAAGGTCGGACTATTGTCATCAGCCCTTTCCTAGACTAATTTTTCTTCAATATGATCATATATTTAAATGAATATGCAACTTCGTGCTCATAAGGTAATAGGGAGAACAGGGACAGAATTCCAGATCGAGTTCTTTAGACAAATACGAAATCAAGGTTGTGGAATTTTGATGGGTTCTAATGAAAATTCAATAAGCAGTGCTATATAGGAAATAGACAAGGCTATCACATTTTCGTAATATGTGCAAATGCATTCTAGGTCTACCTTGCGCTTAGTAATTTGATATGAAGATTATCATAATTATTTTGATGATGAATTGATCAGGAGTTGTAAAGGAACTAAAATAAGTAGAAATTATACAATTAGGATTAGGGATATGAGAGAGCGTGATTTCAATAAAGTTTAGTATAGACGTGTATTGGTAAGAGATGCCAAAATCCGCCTTCTGCCCCTGCAACGTACAGCGATCAAACGGGAGTATTTAAATCCGGGGGGGGGGGGCATTTCATGAAAATTAGTCAGTGTGACAATCGCCCATTTTCTACAGTTACTATAGCAACAGTCAGTGGCAGTTGTGTTAAGCCAATCAGAATCAAGGATTTCAGTGGTTTGTCCTCGCTGACTTATTTTAATGCTGACAAATTTTCATGAAATGGCCTCCGGATTCCATAACAATAGACCTAAATGAAATTCCTAGGACAGTTTTTGTATGTCCCCAGGTGCTAAATCGGGACTGGTATGAAAATGTTGATATCAGAATGCATATACGCGACTGGTAGGGGCTTTCTTCGGTAGATGTGAAGGTATTGCAGCAAAATTACCCCACTGACAACTGAATCATTTAATTCCCATTTTCTTTCTGCAGGGATTACCCGGTTTCAGTATAGGCAAAAGGTTGATGATTCAATTGAGTCTTTGTAAGTTTATAATAAGTCACATTACTAAACCCATCAAAATCAAAGGCAGTGCAACTTATTTCACTAGCATATGCTTCACACTAGTACACGCACACGCACGCACACAAACACACACATACACACCTACAGACCTAGGACATATTGTGTATACACACACCCATATACACGATCCCACACATGCGCAAATTACATAATGAATGCACTTCGTGCATGTATTCACAGAGTTTACGTAAAAAACGAACATTGCTTGTAGGTGTTCCATCATTTTATGCCAATAACACAGGATCGCATGCAGGTGTCACATAAATATGTGACTCATTAGCTATCATATATCCACCATACTAATTTTGGGATGTCGTATGATGTAAGTTAAAAGAAGGATGTGCGTGTGCGTGTGCGTGTGCGTGTGTTGTGGGAGTGATGTAAGACCATTAACTACTTGATCAACGGGCGGAACAGACTCGTGGCGCGCAAAGTTATCGATAATGTGTCAAAGACGGCGAAAAATAGGTCATCGGCTGGAGAACCCTCCTTCAAATTTGATTAGCGTCCGCAGGAAGGCAGAAGTGCCAACAAGTGTGGCATGCTACAATCGTTTAAAGGATAATTTACACTTTATTGCACTCGGCCCGTGCCACTGCGATGCTATCTGCGATGCTATACCAATCCCATTAGTACGTGTTTGTATGTTGCTTGCATTCAATTATTTTCCTGCATTCATTTATATGTTCTAAATGATTGGTGCATTTGTAATGAGCGACTTTGAACTTCTTTATTATGTTGGGGGTATATAATAGGATAACAAATATCCAATGCAATGATCACAGTAATATCCCAAATGAATCCTTTGTCCCCTTTTGCACTCGCATTCATTTTTGGTGCGTTTTCATAGCTTTATAGGCACATTTACATTATTGTATATTTCAATTCAGACTGAACTTAGAAGCGCTGTTGTGCATTCGTTCTCACGATCGCTCTTCAACAAGAGGTTCGTAGGTTCGAATCCCACTCATGGCGTTAATTTTATTCAGTAATATATTCATCCACATTATTCTGCATTTCCCCAGGTGTGATTTGGGTGTTATTCTTGAAATGAATAATACTTTCTATTTCTACCGTGAAGTGATATTTCTATGTGTCCATAAACCTTGTTTCCAAACGTTTTTTTAGTAGTTTATAAAACTCTAATGGATACAGCAAGAAAGATAATGCTATTGTAAGATTCTACAAAGCTCGACACCAAATATCGACCTCAATTCTACGAAACAGACATAGTCTATATTACTCTTAAGGCTTGATTTGTAAACAATGCGATGTGTAGTTTTAATCAAGTTATACAAAGAACATCACCCAGTTTTTTTAAAGTTTTTTTTTTTCATTTTCTGAATAAGATACGTCTAGACCCTAACGGCAAACATACATAACATATAATTATAAAGGGGGCAGACAAACATGAAAAACAGTGAGAAAAGGGTGAAAAGTGATCATTCTTCTACTTGGTATTACGTTCAGGTTCAGTTACCATGGCAACGAATTGTTATCTATATTGAAGAAGATGATACATATCACATGAGAGATGGTGGTCCTCGAATCGTGGTCAAGAGTATTCAAATTTCAGTCGAGGGCACCGTGAGTGGGCTGATACGAGCAGAATACTGGTCGGAGGGCGGGCTCCCATGACGTCACCACATTGCATCACATGCGTATAAGTGTATTAACGAGATAACGGATGACAAGCGGAAGATGCCGATCGATTAGCTCATTCCATCTATGTTCTCTTCTTTCCTACTTTTCAATTAGATATGATATAAAAATTTCCGTAAAATAAAGTGGGTCATGGGACAACAGATCTGTACGCCATTTATTGATCTATTCGGACACAGCAATCACAGACAGGTTCCGATTTGAATAGCCTTGCAAAGGAGCATGGAATTGGTGTTCGACTCAATGTAGGAAAATAGATTATATCATGTTATAACATAATGCATCTGGCATCAAAGTTGACGCTACTTTTGGCAAATGTCTTCTTGATAATCGTAAAGGTTGCATTGCGATTCATTTGTATTCATGATATTTTCTTTCATTGTACTTGTTATTCTTAACCGATATGCATGAATTTGCATCCTGCCAGGACTAACAGTTTGGAACTTTAAGCATAAAGTTGTCTTTCTGTTATCAAATGTGATTCAGCCCTTTCAGACTGTCTTACAAGTCATTTCCATACATTGTGGCTCCTTTCAGTTGTTATTCACCTTATAACACAATGTGTCTGCACACTGTCAGTCTTAATTACCTCACCATTCCTTCTGATTTAACCCATATTTCCCGAATCAATTTGTAACTCAAATGGCTAATGATAATGATAACAATACGTGGATGTTACATAGCGCACTTTCCATCCTAATTAGATGCTCAAGGCGCTCAGAGCAAATTAGCTAGGCTACAAGTTACAATGAGTGCCTTAACGTTTTTCAAACGCTAATTATTATTATCATTATTTATTCCGCAATTCCAGGATATGTTTCTAGTACACCGTGTGATTTTGCGTCGCTTACACTTCACAAAATCACTTCCGTACGACATAGATTTCCCATCCCATGGCGTTAATTTCCTTCAGCAAGAAATTCTTCCACATTGTGCTGCACTCAACCCAGGTGAGGTGAATGGGTACCTGGCAGGAATATTTATTCCTTGAAATGCCAAGTGCGCCGCGGATGGCTGCCGGGCTAAAGCCAGGGTAATAATAATGTAAAGCGCCTTGAACATTCAGCAGAGTGGATACGTGCGCTATATAAATTGCATCTATTATTTATTATCATGCTCTCCGATTTGAACGTCCATAAAGGCACGAATTGTGGGCTTAAATTATACAAGTTTTCATCACAACTACTCGCTCTTGAATATGACTTTGGGAATCTTCAGCAAATGACCTTTTCCCCCAGATTGATTTTTCCTTCTCTGAAAAAAAATCTGTAACATTTACTTTGTTATCCCTTTTGGTTGGAACGCAAGCAGAAAGGCGGTCGAGCATGATTTCTTTTATCATTTTAAGTGATCGATGACACACTTCCACGTTCCAATAACCCAAACATCTTTCGGTTAATCCGAACCTTTGGCGGTGTCACTCTAGAAAATGAAGATGATGCTATATTGTTAGATACCCAAGAGCGCAGATATATATTTCCAGGCTAATTTGCCGAAGGATTATTACGGGGTTCGTTTAGTATTGGCCTGAAGATAATTTTTCTGATCGTCGATATGACCAAGTTATTATCACTTCGAAAAGGACACCTTTGCACTGGACAGCAATGAAACATGGTTGGATTTGTAATGCAGCCAGCGTCGCACAACACAATTAGGATAAGGAAAGAATTGGACGTGTCGTTTCATTTTTTTTAACATGATTGATTCCTTATTCCGAATGCCTTACGATAAATGTGATAAATAAAGATCCAAATGCTATGTAGATTGATCTATCTATTTGCCGCTCAGTTTTATGGGCAGTTACTTAAGAGATTCTCTTTTATTTGTGTAATAATTGGATATTTCATGTTACAATATGCCTTTAGCGTCGAAATAGGTGATAGTGACCGTCGATTAAAGGTATATTTATACATTTTGTAAGATGTGTGTTTTATGAGGATGTTTATTTTAACTAATACAAAATGAATAAGCCGGTAATGATAGATTCAAAGTCATGCACGTTTCTTNCTAATACAAAATGAATAAGCCGGTAACGATAGATTCAAAGTCATGCACGTTTCTTGCCAACGGCATATACGTAGATCGATTAGTAATAATTGAACTACAATACTTCGAATCCAGTTTGCTGCATTACTTGTTGCAATGTCGGGCAAGCGTCGGGTTAGCTTTCGGGTCGCCGAGAACAGCCGTTGTGTATAAAAATACGCATAAAATGTGCATCTGTTAGTAGACCAACCGATCGCCTGGAATAACCACGTCTACACGAATGGTTGTTTAAGATGAAGTCTCATTCTCTTTATTTCAGATAGATATTTGATAGGGGAGACGTCCAATGTCTTAATGTAGGCATTGAAGATAAGTAGTCCTCGTTAAAATGAAGAAAATGACAATTCCATACTAGAATCTAAGTAAGATATGGATCTACCAGATATACCCATTCAATAACAACGACTTAAACTTGACATATTTTATAATGGTCCATCTTATTTCCATTGTCATTTGTTCAGACATAACTTGAAAGGAGGTATTGGTTACTGTTTTCCGCTGAAGAAAGAATGAAAATATTAGTATATGACAAGTAAAAATAACATCCGTTTATTCGTTTGTTACTATAGGCATGTTATCTTGGGTAACGGCCCCAGGCTCAAGGCTTGTCACGTCTCCTCAATCTCGGAACATCTTCGCTAGATAGAGTGTTTCGGAAAAAGCGGAGCCCAAATGCAACTGGAAATAAATAATTAAAGAAATAGTTATGTTTATTGTTATATGTCATCAGATAGATGACTTAGGGGGTATTGTTCAAAAGTTGCAATTGATCGCAAGTTGCAGTTGATCGGAACGCACCAATCAAAATCATTGTTTCATGCGCGTCTTGTTAAATGCGCATATCGTGCGCAAATGAAAATGCGCGTTATAATTTGCAAAGTTACAGTTGATTTGCAGTTGATTTTGAGCAATACCACCTTAGTGTTCTTTAATATAACATGATCATATTTGTAATAATCCAATTTTTCAAACTTTTCAGATTCGAAGCTTTTGAAAATAATAAACAATGTCCAAGTTGCATAACGCACAGGATTTATTTTGCCCTTTATAACAGATCGCTGCATCAGATAGTTCATTGAAAGCATCCCTTTTGTTCTTTTCACTTGGTATCCTATTGGTCCATATATTTGTAACCTAAGAATTAATGAATGTCAATGAAATATCAATTCATGCTCATTAACAAATGTCAAGTAATACGATACCTTCACTGTTTCATTGTTTTCTAAATTTCTGCGCAAAGC
>BQKZ01013532.1:0-13041 GCA_036244855.1 Temnopleurus reevesii | reverse complement strand
GACTCGCGCATCGGTAGTGACTACGGAATCAGTGAAGGTAAGTCAGTTTGAATTTGATTTAGTTCCAATAATTATCTCATGATAAATGAATAATCCCACCCATGGCGTCAATTTCCTTCAGCAAGAAATTCATCTACACTGTGCTGCACTCAACTAAGGTGAGGTGAATGGGTACCAGGCAGGAATATTTATTCCTTGAAATGCCAACTGCGCTGGTGGCTGCCGGGCTAAAGCCAGGGTAATAATAATGTAAAGCGCCTTGAGCACTCAGCAGCGAGAGTGGATATACACTGTATGCCCTATATAAATTACATATATGATTATATCATTATGAGAATGTGTCTTTGAATACGTTCGAAGGATAACATGTGAGGATAAGATGCCACCATTATGATATTATCGTTAAGTATGATCTTAAAACGCACCCTCGGAAGGTTTGTGTAGCGGCTAGACAAGGAATGGCAAGGGCGATCAGACGCTGGAAGTACTTGTTGATCACGAACAAGAATGTATTACACGCCATCACGGTTTGTTATTTGGGTAAATAATGGCAGTCTGTGTTTTTACTTTATATCAAAGATGGTTGTAATTTCGTCAAATATACCAAACATTGAGGATCATAGACCATAATTGAATAGCGAGGGTACATCTACTGTGAGCAGAACAGACACAAAGAAGTTGGAAAATGTAAACAACTCTCATTCAGGCCTTTACAATACAAAAGCACGTGCTTTAATCTATGTCTTTTCGGTTAACAGGTGTGACGCATGTTCTATATATATTTCTTTGTAGATTGACCTCAGACGATTTCTTTTGTATTCTGGAACTCTTTTGAAGGCATGAATGGAAGTTGTCTATTTTGGAAGTTGTCTATGCTGTTTACTGTGATTTCAATGGTCACCATGCTAGTAGTAGTAGTAGTAGTAGCAAAACAGTACTCACCTGCTCTGTCTATGGATAAGCGTCTTTTTTCTCTATGGTTCCTACCCGGGCTTTATTTATTAAAACTAATAAGGTCAGACATCTCTGTAGCTCTGACCTTCATGATCATTTAGCTCAACCGCCCAATACTTAGCCTCATTTACACACGCCATCACGTGACAGAGAAAACGACCTTGCACTTGGCATTCATTCATAGTGAGATTCTTCCAGTCCATGAGTGGCCTCTATCCGCCACTAAGAACCTCCAACACGATATAAGTTCTTTCCGAAAAATTAAGTCGGACGCCAATTCAATGCTCCTTTGTAATGATATTCATATCGGAACCGGCTTCTTTTGTAGCCCACTTAACTTTTCGGAAATAGTTTATATTGTGTTATTTATACATGCCATCACGTAATAGCAAAACTGACCTTGCAATTGGCATTCATTCATAGTAAAATTGTTCCAGTCCGTCTCGCGCCATGAGTGGCCTCTATCCGCCACTAAGTACCTCCAACACGATATAAACTCTTTCCGAAAAATTAAGTCGGACGCCAATTCAATGCTCCTTTTTAATGCTATTGAATTCAGAAACGACTTGTTATTGTTGTGTACGCATAGTTNAATTTAGTTCCAATAATTATCTCATGATAAATGAATAATCTCACCCATGGCGTCAATTTCCTTCAGCAAGAAATTCATCTACACTGTGCTGCACTCAACTAAGGTGAGGTGAATGGGTACCAGGCATGAATATTCATTCCTTGACATTCCAACTGCGCTGGTGGCTGCCGGGCTAAAGCCAGGGTAATAATAATGTAGAGCGCCTTGAGCATTCAGCAGCGAGAGTGGATACGTCCACTATATAAATTGCATATATTATTATATTATTATGAGAATGTGTCTTTAAATACGTTCGAAGGATAAAATATGTGGATAAGATGCTACCAGTATGATATCATCGTCAAGTATGATCTTAAAAGTCACCCTCGGTATGTTTGACGATTTTGTGTAGCGGCTAGACAAGGAATGGCAAGGGCGGTCAGACGCTGGAAGTACTTGTTGATCACATAACCAGAACGTTTTACACGCCATCACGGTTTGTTATATGTGGGTAAATAATGGCAGTCTGTGTTTTTACTTTATATCAAAGATGGTTGTAATTTCGTCAAATGTACCAAACATTTGTAGAATCGTAGACCATAATTAAAAAACGAGGGTACATTCACTGTGAGCAGAACAGACAAAAAAGTTAGAAAATGTATCCAACTCTCCTTCAACCCTTTGCAATACAAAAGCATATACTATTCCCAGTTTATTCAGTGTCCAGGTGCGACACATATATTTCTTTGTTAGCGCAGATTTCTTTTGTATGCTGGAACTCTTTTGAAGGCATAAATCAAATTTGTTTATTTTTTCCATTTTCTTTTGTCCATGCTGTGTACTGTGATTTCAATGTTCACCATGCTAGTAGCAAAATAGTACTTAGATACCCTGCCTATGGATAAGCCGTTTTTTCTCTCTCTGGTTCCTACCCGGGCTTTATTTATTAGAACTAATAAGGTCAGGCATCTCTGTAGCTCTGACCTTCATGATCATTCAGCTCAGCCGCCCAATACTTAGCCTCATTTATACGTGTCATCACGTGACAGAGAAAACGACCTTGCACTTGGCATTCATTCATAGTGAGATTCTTCCAGTCCATCTTGCGCCATGAGTGGCCTCTATCCGCCACTAAGTACCTCCAACACGATATAATCTCTTTCCGAAAAATTAAGTCGGACGCCAATTCAATGCTCCTTTTTAATGCTATTGAATTCAGAAACGACTTGTTATTGTTGTGTACGCATAGTTGAATACACGGCCCACTCAACCTTTCGGAAATAATTTATATCGTGTTAATGTATTTCTACATGCCATCACGTGATAGATAAAGTGACCTTGCACTTGGCATTCATTCATAGTGAAATTCTTCTAGTCCATCTCACGCCATGAGAGGTCCCCAGCTATCCGCCATCAAGTACCTCCGGAAACTCACGGTGAATGATGATCGTCTTATTAATCATCGGAAAGCAAAACAGAAGAAGAAGAAGAAGAAGGTTATTTGGATGCCCTCAAGTGCTATTACCATTAATTTCTTAAATCGGACTCAGCCGCCCGATTCATAGCCTCATTTATACGTGCCATCACGTGATAGAGAAAATGAGCCTGATAAAATGACCTTGCACTTGCCATTCATTCATAGTGAAATTCCTCCAGTCCGTCTGGTCTAGTGCCATAAGTGGCCCCTGTCCGCCATCAAGTACCTCCATATACTCACGGTGAATGATGATCGTCAAATGAATCATCATACGCCCCCCCCCCCCCATAAAAAAAAGAAGACGAAGAGGAAGAAGAAGAAGAAGAAGAACAAGAATAACAAGAAACAGAAGCAGAAGAAGGAGAAGAAGAAGATTGTTTGGACGCCCTCGATAAAGTGCTATTTGGTTTTAAAGTGTCGTCGATCGGTTGAAAAAAGTTCATTTTAATCATTTGTTTTAATTTTTTCAGAACAATCCACACTATTAAGGAAGCAAGAAATACTCGAAATAGAGTGAAAACCCAATTTAGACACGACGCAATCTATTTCCATAAAATTAAGTCGAACATTAATTGAATGTTTTTTGTAATAGTATTCAAATCGAAACCGGTTTATGGTTGTTGTGTCCGAATGATTCAATACTTGGCGTACGGATCTAATGTCGCATGACCCACTTTATTTTACGGAAATAGTTTATAACATGTTTTAAGATTATCTGAAAGTTACTTTTCAGACTGCATTCACCACGTTTACATACTTATAATTGTGCTTTGATTTTTCAATTTGAGTGAAAAGTTGTGATAAAATGAATATGTCTGACCATTTTTAGAAGGTTTGTCGGTTGAGGGCGTCCAAACATCCCCCCCCCCCTAACGATGTTCAAGCGACCAAACTACATGCACATTTACCTTAATTACACTTTTGCGCTTGTAGCCAACATCTGCCAATCATTCATTAAATGTGAAACACTCTCCGTGGTCGCACAAATATGACGGGCAGACGCTTGGTCGATGACGATGAAGGCATTCGACCAGCGTCATCTAAGCGTATTCCTCGTTTAAGTGGCGTCTTTCCAAATTCACGAACGCAAAAATATGATTGACTCATACGGTTGCACCCACCTTGTAAATTTGTTAGCCAGATTACTGAGGATGCGATTGAAGTATGGTAATTTTGAATAATTCATTACATCAACACGAAAATGGGAAGATATTAATTCAACATATTCTCATTTTGGCGCCTACAGACAACCTTAAGCTTGATCGTTCAAATGATATGCGTGATAGCTGAGTCATATCAACTTAGATTGATAAATGTTTATATAGGGTAATGAGAGCATTTATTCATGATTTGATCGCGTTTACCTTTTTTTTCAATCCTCTGGCTGGTTTTCCAAGGGCAATTCGATATTTTCCCGCCAAATTGACCTATAATCACAACTGATTGAAGCACATCTGTTGCTCCTATTTTCCTAATGAGCAAAACGATTTGTTTTCATTAGTAACATTGCTAATCATCCCCGAATTGAAACCATTTGCGTGTTAGAGCAATTTGTTTATGTTAGAGGTTTCCATGTTCATTTGATACACTTTTCTTTTGCAGTAACTTGAGATAAAAAGAATATAAATACAAGCATTAATTTCTCTAATTGTTTTTGTCACATTTAAGTCAGATACACTTCAATAATCGCGGTAATTAACCCAAATATTTCCGGTCTTAACCTTCAGAGAGAGAGAGAGAGGGAGAGAGAGAAGAAAGGAAGAAATATGAACAGAGATATTTTTGTGCTGATTGATGTTATTCATGTTTAATTACATTTAAAAAAAAGTATAGTGACGTGTATTGAAGTCTGATTTAAAAATACTAGAATGTTATAAACCTTCAACAAGAATCTATAACACGATATAAATTATTTCCTTTAAATTAAGTAGTACGCCAATCTAATGATCTTTTTTAATGTAATTCAAATCGGAACCGGCTTGTGATTATTGTGTCCGTACAGTTCAATACACGTCGTATGGATCTATTGTATACGACCTACTATATTTTACGGAAGTAGTTTATATCGTGTTCTGTTATATTCCTTCCTTGCGGAATAGATATGTAGCATATAATCTCAAGTCATATCAACTCAGACAATTTCTTTCCTCGAGAAAAGTTTGCCATTGAGAGCGCCTCTTCGTTATTCCCATAAATCTGGAACATGTAAAAGTCATCGCCTGACCTTGGAGCACGTTAATGTGTCGTCTCTGCTAAGGAGTACTCCCCAATCGTATGTTCTATTGCACTTAGGGTAATTATGCCGAATGCTAGCCGCGTTCATCAGCATCAGAGCGTAAGCCAGCGGGCATCTTCCCCGTCAATCACGGGGTGAGATTATTTGGAGAGCGCTGCTGAAACTCCAGGGGAAACACATTACTTTGGATGGTGGTGCTCGGATTTTATTCGAATGAGATTGAATCCCCTTGGTTTTTTGTATGTGTTGCTGCGAGAGTTTTCGGAAAGAAAATAATTATTATGATATCGCGAGACATAAATTGATATTCCGAGAAGTACGCTCTTAATATAATCAAGCACTTTGTAAAAGGTTTAACCATAATAACGACGATCTTCAAATACTTGCTTCTGACATCGAAACAATTTTCATGGTTCTTTTATTGAGTCGATGTCATAGATGCCGAGTAAAATATCAATTGCAAAATATTAGTTAACTATCTTTATCTCTCTCATGATGTAAGCTATATAAGTGTTATTTTTGGCGCCAGTTGGGTGCCGGTATACACAAGTGGTATATCATAATAATATGGAAGATGCACCACTATTGAGTTCATTTTCGATAATGATAATAATAATAATAATCATGATAATAGATGCAATTATAAAGCGCGCGTATCCACTCTGTTGAGTGCTCAAGGCGCATTTGTATTCTTTTGGATTTAGCCTGTCGTACACCAGCGCACATGGCAGTTCAAAGAATGATAATTCATGCTAGGTACCCATTCACCTCATCTGGGCTGAGTGCAGCACAATGTGGCGCCATGATGGGATTCGAAACTGCTACCCTCTGGTTGAAAGGCGAGAGTCAAAACCACTACACCCAACGCTTCCACAACTATACACAAAATGGCAAATCATATGTAAAAGCTGCAATACTATTGAATTCATTTTGTTTTAATTTTACGGTTTTGTAGGAGCTTCAGAAGGTGTTGAATATAACGCCTAAATTGACCATTTTTACTGTCGTCTTATTCTATAGTCACTTGGCCTCATTTAAGAGGCTTTCCCGCCAATTTCTTGGCGCCATCAACGTAAGCTTACAAGCAGATTGTAGATACAGGTCAGACATAATGCATTCTCCACTGGCCCCCTGCCTCTGAGTATGTCATTAATGAGAGTTACATCCTAATTAAACTCTAATGCCCACTTTCACTGCGCTCAGCGATTGATATTACGACAAGATGTACATGACTAAATACACAGTGACCATTATAAGAATTCGTAGAGAAGCATCTTGCGATGAATCGTGGCGATGTTGTGTAACCGTGATTTTGTCCGCACTTTAATTGCATGTATGGCCATATCTAACTCATTGACTAGCTAATTCGTTATGTCATCGTGTGCATTTAAATGCACGTACAGTTATTGTCTACTTTGATTTTGTGAGAACTTTCCATCGTAATACTTGGTTAGATTATCATATAGTATGCACCAGCATTGTTTATTAATTTTGTCGAGAAAGCAAAAACAAAGCAAGAACAAACAAAAAACAACAACAAAAAATCATCCCTCCAAAACAAAACAAAGCTAAAAAATAAAAAAAATTCGAAAACATTTTTTCTGCCAAATCCAAAACCGATATTTTTGTAGATGGTTTGAATTTTTGTAGATCGTTTGAATGTCTTTTGGCTACAGTATTCTGGATAACGGTATGTTAATCATGTTAATAACAACTTCCATTTAGGGGGAATAGTTTAATATCTAACTAAGATTATGTCGTACACAGTGCATGTGATTGTCTCTCTTTCTAATATTTTGTCAATTTTGTTCCATTTCTCTATCTATTTCAGATTCAAAACATTATTTATTTGATTTGATAATGCAATTTAACAGTCAAGATATTTTCTCAAGAGAACGACAGTGTTTATGTTTTTCCAGTCAATTTCATATTGTGCTCAAGCAATTTTATTATCTGATTATTTCATTTCGCCAAAATCACGTCTGCACTCCATGCATTCTGCGCGAAATGAAGTGCTTGAAATGTAAATTGTTTTGAAATTACTTTGTAATTCAGCTTAAAAACATATAAAGTTATGCGTTTTAAACCGAAGGCGGACATGTTACTTGGTACGCCAATTATATCACAATGCTTGCTCTATTCTTTGATAAAACTCATCTTCACGTTTCACTATCACGCCATTGTCATAATGAAGCATTGATACCTTTACACCCATACTGACCCCATCTGGCGTGGTGTCATTGTTGGCATTGGCCTTGTTATGTTTCAATTAGGGTTGCCGATTTGACGCCCAGATATCCACGTCAATAGCCAGCCAGAGATTTATATGATAGAGTACCCGGTTCGTGACATCAGATGCTAAACGTTACAGGCCAGTGCCGCTGAGGGTCCTTTCACATTGCCTGTTAATAATGATAATATTAAAAAATATTATAGTTCACGTAGCCACCATGGCCACTCTGCTGAGTGCTTAAGTCGATTTGCATTATTATTACCTTGGCTTTAGCCCGGCATCCACCAGCGCTCTTGGCATTCCCATTGCCTGTTAATAATGATAATAGATGCAATTCATATATCGCACGTATCCATTCTACTGAATGCTCAAGGCGGTTTGCATTATTATTACCTTGGCTTTAGCCCGGCGTCCACCAGCGCACTTTGCATTTCAAGGAATGAGTATTCCTGCTAGGTACCCATTCACTTTCCCTGGGTTGAGTGCAGCACGATGTGGATGAATTTCTTGCTGAAGGAAATGAACGCCATGGATGGGATTCGAATAAACGACTCTCTGGTTGAAAGGCGAGAGTCATGACCACTTGACCACTGCTGCGTGGTAGCATCAAGGGCTTGACCGTGCCTTTCCGCTTCACACTATAGCGTATATGATGCTATCCACAGCCCATTACTGTACACCAATAACCCACCAGATAATGATGAAAAGTTGGCAGTGAAATGAGGTTGGATCTGTCTCTTAAACTCCTGTGCTCGGCTAGTCATGCGAAGTGGGGGCAAATAGATAGAAACTCAATTTGCTCGGCTAATTGGGTCCGTTTCGACCAAGTACAGTATCACCCGAAGCTTTGCGCACGTTAGCTACCTAGATTCTATGACGCAGGCGGTCATTTCTGAGAAGTTTTTGTCACAAACAAGATTCATTTTTACACATTTCATTTTGGTCATGTGTCTAGAACTCGGATTTCAATGACGTTAGTACCTCATCAAAATATTCAAATGATATAAGTTCTATGTGTCTGAATGAATTGGAAGATGTTACCAATCTGTTGTAACAGATTTTTAGATTTCATCTAAGATGATTGCAATCACCTAAAGTTCCCCCTTTACAGAGTCAGTCCGAGTACAATTTTCTGGAACGAAGTTAACGATTATGTTACAAATTTCTAGCTGCTAATGTGGCGTTTATGTAAACAGGAATGAATTGACTCAAACTGTATTCCATAAATCGCTTTATGCTTTGTAATCATTTTGTTGAATATGTGTTCGAAATTTCACACAAAAATAATGCTGAATAACTATTCCTATTTGAGGAAAATCACAATGACACGGATATTCTTAAAAAGCGTGTTTAGAAGAGGATATATAAAATCCGTCAATCCTTATAAAGAATAACCCATTTTCAGCTTTTTCAGTTTTGCAATCCGATAGCTTTCAATCACTGTCCTTCGGTGTGCTTCGATTTTAACACAGGGGTTACGAAGACGTAATACGGGATAATCTTGATTCGTTTCTACCCGTAACTGCTTAATGGCCCTTGCTACATCCATCCTTGGATTTAAATCAACCTTAAGCAGTCTAAGAGGCATTCTGAAGTCATAAAGGCCCATTGAGAGCAGCTTAAAGTTATAAGTATGCTATTACGATGGGCGATAGAGCTTGTACAAATCCCCATCTATCCCATCCAGGTATATACCCCAGCGCGAACGAGCTATCACACGTATCCTACTTAGTTGATTAAGAGGTCCCGTGTAACGCTGTATAATACATTCTATGCAGACAGTGTATGGACAATGCATTAGCTAATCTTCTCCCTTCAATTTTAATTTAGTAATTAATGTAGACCATTTGTGCAGCCCATTTAGCGCAAGGGTAATCTAAGTGCCATCGCAGCTACATGTACGTTGTTCGTAATTGATGCAGGCGCTGGACAGTGTTAAACGATGAAGCCATCGGCTGTTACCTTTAAAATTGAAATAAAATCATTCTCTCTTGAATGAAGCGCTGTTAAACCCCTAAAACAACGACAAAATATAACATACACACAACCATTGTCAGAAAATATGCCAACTGCTACGTCACTTCTTATCAATCAGTTCATGTTTCAGCCAACAAAAAGAGAATGTCACTGTCAATTTATTACATTCCCACCGACATGGATTGATGCAGTTTTATTAAACATAACCAGGAATAGGCTCGATCTAAAAGTTTCTTATAATAAATGACCATATTCCTCCCCGATGTCTCTAACTGGGTGTTTATTTTTGTTGTTTTTTCTGGAGGTATTATTGAATAAATGATATCTTTAATATTCTTAGAGGAAATAAAACACTAACATAAAAATCAAATTCATCAAATGTTGGCATTATTCTCTAAATATTATTTTTTTTGATAGAGGAGGAATCTTGCAGAATAATAAAGTTTATGATGAATTTTCGAAAAGGGTCTACCTTCAAGTGAACCCGAAAAAGAAGTTTTTCTGTCATATGCATGATGACTTCAGTGCTTTATCAAGACTGCAGAGTATCATGTTGTAATGCGATATATTTAGGTACAGTCGAAATATCTGCTGTTTTCCCCCTTTTCCTTTATAACATTGACAATAACATGCACCAGGTGTTTGGAAACATTGCTGGTTCATTAAAGAGGCGTTTATCGTATTTGTTGTGATAATTTCAATGAGAAGTTGTGTCATTATCGACACTTGTCCTGCGATGTCGTCTGGGGCCTGTTACATAACAAACTTTGCGATCAATCGCAAACTTTATTACACGATTTGCCATAGACTTACGATTCATATCCACTTTGCGATGGATTGGAGATCGTTGTGTGACGGGGCCCTGTTGTGTCTATTCTACTTCCTTGAAATCAAACGTCAGACGTGATTCATTTACCGTTCCACCGACTATGCGGCCAAAAAAAAAAGAATATATACTTAATAATAAATCTACAGCAGCAGCAGATAAATAAGAAAATGAATAGGAAGAAGAATAAAAGTAAGAAGAAGAAGAAGAAAGAGGAGAAGAGAAGAAAAGGAGGAGAGGAAGATGAAGAAGAAGAGGAAGAAGAAGAAGAAGGAGAGGAAGAAGAACAAGAAAAAGAAGGATAGGGAGAAATAGAAAGCATGTGAAAGAGAGGGAAAACATAAACAAATGGAAGCTTCTTAGGCATGTTAGGGGTAAAGCAACCATATATTCTTTCTTCAAATATAACCATTGAAGTAATTTACGTCATGTAGCTATATCTTGCTGAACGAAATTTTTGATATACTAGTATTTTACATTTTGTGTGTCTCTCTCTCGTACACGTTTTTTCTCAGAACACAAACGTTTACACACATACACACGCACACGCACAATGTACACACGAAAATAAACACAAACAAACTAACATTGCTCCTACACGACTTATACTATCTCTTATTTTCTTTCTCTCTGGTCGAACCTCAATCAGAACCAAAGAATTTTCATTGGTGAACAGCTGTTCGCACTCGGTTCCATAGCAGCTGTTTATTTACACGTTGCGTCTATGCCAATGCTGGCGTTCTACAACGATGTACCCATTACGCACTGTAGACCTTAAAGCTACGCACACGTCTCGTTGAACGCACACGCACAGTTGAAAGCACATTTGTATTCGCACACATAACTTTCACTTTCGGTGAGCTAAGTTTTGTTGATGCGGCGTGTGTGTGATTCTCTGCGGTGCGAGGAGATCATTGACAGTGGACACTAGTTTAACATCTTAGTTAGATAGCGCTGTGCTTGGAAAGTGGAATTATTGTGAGGGTAAGTGTGAATGTTTGTAAATCCGTGTTGAGGACTGTTGTGAGACATGTTTGTGTTTGCTTTATCGGTGTATCCTTCACTCATCTTCTTAATGTTTCTTTGGATAGAGAGCTTTGAATAGAGATATAGCACTAGAAATGTGTGGCTCAGTGGTAGAGCGTCTATCTCATGAACGGGAGGTTGTGGGATCGATCCCGGTCGAATCATACCAACGTGTTAAAAAATTGGACCATTCTTGCCAGGAACTGGGCATTTTTTTTAGAAGGGTAATTATAACCTCATGTTATGCAGGGCAAAAAGTTCTTACCATGGGATAATAAGATATATTATTATAATTTCTTTTATCATTACTAGCTCTGGAAGTATCAACCATTGATTTCACTGTCCGTTCTAGATAAACATTGTATGTACTCCTTAAGATATCTCTAACTGAAGGAATAATTAGACCTGGAATAATTAGCTAGTAGACTGTAGGATACTCACATAACTTTAATTCTGAAACGCCCACGAGTATCATGTTTATGATTAAGTTATATTGTTATATCTCACAACTATCAATGTGTATGTATGTATGTTTGCAAGTTTAACGCCAACTCTTTCATCAAAAGAACACCTCCACATCAACCTATTTTCTACGATTAACATTATATAGCATTTGTCCATGAATCCATTTAGTGTAAGGCCAGTTTACTAATAAATTCAGATTTATGCGCGTTTTTGTCAACGATCGTAGTTTCATGGTATGCCTTAGTAAGAATTGAAATGCAATACTTGGAATCCACTATGCATGCACTACTTGTTGCTTTGTCGGACAAGCCTCGGGCAACATTTTGGGGCGTCAAGAATAACATGTGTGTGAACCCGCGTATTGGCAATGGGTTAATGTAATTTAGGAACAGTATACAGAGTTTCATTCTATCTATTCAATATTTGATTTGATTTGAATTGAATATAAACTAACCCATCGTCCATCACCAGCTATATTCCAAGGAATGCAATGCGATGATCATCCCCGTCATTCAATTTACGGTACTGATCTATGTCTAGGGTAGTCCTCTTTCTCCTATATAGACAACTATAATTGACAGGACTATAAAGTCATCAGTGCCAACTATACCGGAATGTTTGACTAAGAATACCACCCTACTGATCAGGCTTCTTATTGAATCACTGTTGCTATGTAAGGCAACATGCCTCTGATAAATAGGTCATATAAACATACAAACACACCCTAGTTGTGGTAATCAAGCGATGGAAAGCCATTACGTATTTCTAAGTGTCCATTGTATAGGCTTTTGACATAGAGATGAAAGTTGTTGTTTCTCTTATTTTGTTTAACCATTTTGAAAAGGTTACTTTTTATATCGTTGTTTATTATCGCTGCTTTTATATGGCTGCTATAAAACAGATTTCCATTCAAAGATATGTTTTTGTATATCTTACAATAGTAAACATCCATCAATGACCATTAGCTGTCTATATTTGGACTATAACGGAAAGGCGCCTTTACTTTACCTCAATTAATACACATCATTAATGGGGTGGATAAACCTGGACCGGTCAATGCACCACATATCTATATTCACGTCAGCTTGTTTGTTGAAAATAGGAATATATTCATTTGGTGATGGGCGGCTGAGTATGGTTTTTAATCAACGGTGAGTCGTTAAATGATTAAATGGCAATTACCGCTTCACAGACAGAGCATGATAAAACACCATGGTTCTAAATGCATCAGATAAAGAGCATGTGTGTGGTCAATCATTCTATTTAAAGGGATGGG
>BQKZ01013531.1:0-11317 GCA_036244855.1 Temnopleurus reevesii | reverse complement strand
GTTAAAATCTAACTTTTTCAAGTTGGCTGTTCGTAATACTGTGATTTGTCTGTCTATTTGTTTGTTTATTTGAGGTAATGGCGCTGGCCAAATCGTGTTATCTGTCACCACTATCGTTGTGTGTGCGTAGATTTCGTGTACAACTAGTACAACTACAACTTGTTGAAGTCAATATGCGAGAGGCTATCTCTCTGTCTTCTGACTCTGTCGACAGCACCGACGAAACAGGTGGCAGTGAATGGAGAGGTGACAGATATTGAAGATAATGCCATGGTGTTTAATATTGTTCACAATTTCAGCCGCAGAACTAAAGCTTGCATTACCATACCAGCATGATTTGCTTGCACGCTCGGGACTAGTTCGATTATATCCAACTTTCAACCAGGATTCATGAATATTAACGTTTTAAATCTGGTATTTTACATTTTATGTTAGTCAGCTATCCTGTCGAGGGCACGTAAGATAAAAATACAATGTAAATATAAATGTAAATGTCAGTTTGATAAAAGAGAATGATAACATAAAGTGTAAAATGTCAAATGAAGCCCGAATAGGAAGCTAGATGGCATCGAATCGAGCTAGCTCGAGACGTACTTTGAGTTCGACTCGAGTTTGAATTTGATTGAAACGTGACGTGTGTGAAACTCCAACGGCAACGCTTGGTTGACATTGGAATATTCTGACAAATGCAAGAAAGATGAAATTGATTGTGTCAATGTGTGTCAACTGTTTCAAATAATTTCTTTTCATTCAATCAATGTAACATTAGAATAGAATAGAACTTCCTAATACCGGTATATGTGTATTGAAAAGTTAGGTCCTTAGTTAAATTGTTAAAAGTTAAAGAAAATTGAGAAAATAGAGGTTTATAAGATATTATAAGTTATAACATCAATTAGACTCGTATGAAATCAAAGAAAATACAATACATGCCTGCAGTTATTCAAAACCGAGAGGATCATCTTGGTATTTTCCAAGTACACCAGGCCTGCGCTTTGTTCATACTGCACAAGATCATTTCTGTACTAGAAATATACCTGGATGATCCTCTGGACATGAACGGCCGTAAAGGCATGTATTGAGAATATTTGTTTAGGAGCCAAAAGAGATTTATAATAGAAATTTATGAGAGTATTCTCTCTCTTGTTGGCCCTCCGTTTGGATTCGGAGATCGTCGGGTTATCCCGCATTAGAAATGATGAACTGGGCTGAAGAAGGGACAAAGGATTGTGGCCAAGGCAAACAACTTCATTGAAGTCTTAAAAGCTTCCTTGACACATAGGAAGCTAACTACCCCATTCATTTTATGACATTTCTCTGCAGAATAAGACGGGAGGAAATTTCTTTTGTGTGTATCTAACTATTGTAAACGTTCTGACTGAAGTTGTTTACCTTGTCAAAATTCCTTTGTCCCTTCTGCTCACGGTGATTCAAAACTTATTAAATTACAGAAAACGAAGATAAATGTATAGGGGCAAAAAAAAATTGCCTATTTACTCATTGACTCATTGAATTTACCCCTTTCAGGACGATGTAACATGTTTTGTGTTTTGGTTCAATAACTTTTAATGTAGTGCTATAAAATGTGTACCAGAGGCATGAGCAGAAGGAGAAAACAAAATGTACACTAAATTTGACCATTTTTATTCTGTTCCCATTTGTTACTGGATGAAGAGCATTTTTGAATGAAAATAATCACTAAAATTGTAATAAATCCTCAAATCTGCCATGCAGACATGATTAGAACATCACTATGTTCCACATAAATTGGCAACATTTAACTTTAACAAGCTTTTCGACAAAGAAGATTCAATATGGTAACGTAATATTTAATTGGAACATTCTAAAAAGGATTTAAAATGATAGTAATGCCAATTTAGGAAAGGTATAGTGACTGAATTTGTTGTAAAATAATTCTTATCCCGAATGGGTTAATTAACAGGTTTGTCCACGAAGGCGAAACATCAATGAGTAACCATGACATCAACAGACAACTCTCAACTCGCATCATCTCACAGGAGGGCGCTGTTGGTTGGCGTTGCGGCGACCTGCAGCGAAGTCGGCTTCTCAACTGGTGATAAAGACTGTCTGGAGACGCTGGCAGAAATGATGCAAAGTTGTGAGTAATCTTAGCCCCCTCATAAAAAAAACGTCAACAAAATAAATGTTCGAATTGGTTGTCCTCTTGACCAAACCTCTGAACTGATTTTTGTGTTTATTTACCAATACTTTATTTATGACATGTATTAACCTATCAATCAATCAATGAATAATTGATTGAATGAATAAACAAATAGATAGGTAAATTAATAAGTAAACAAATAGATAAATAAATAAATAAATAAGCGAATGAATAAGTAGACAAAAAGATAAATAGATGAATAGATAAGCTGAATAGACAGGGGTTTCAAAAACCTGGATTAACATTTTTGCTCTCCACTAGAAGCATCAATTTTGACATGGAATTCATGACAAGATGTAAAAGAAAATTAAACAAGCTCTGACTAACTGACCTCAAAATGACATTCATTACACAGCCAAACAGTTTTTCCTATCCTTGAAGAGGGATACAGATTTAGGGAGTGTAGTATTGATAAGTAATAGCTCATCATAATAGCATTATCTCTGACTTTGTACATGAGATGGTTGATTATAATTTGTTGAGTATTTTTACCTACTTTTGATTAGTTTTTCTTTTAATTTTACTGTTGACTTGATTTTGTCTCCCTCAGTAATCACAGAGCTAGGCCAGCACAGTCAAGCCAACTATGTGATGTCGGGTTTTTAATGATATCATTGTTACAAAATATGTTTTTGAATTGTTATCTTTTTAATTTGTGAATTGATTAGTTAACTTTTTCTTGTCTCTTTTCTCTTTCAGTCATCACAGAGCTAGGCCAGAGTAGTCGAGGGTACTGTGAGTTGGCCTGTCGCTCGTTGCCCATGGTTACAGATATCGGCATGGCGATGTCTCAAATGGGAGTTGATGCAACGGAACTCAAACAGTATGCTCGTAGGAAGCACAAGATAGTTGTTCCAAAACGTAAGTCCATCATCAAGAACAACTGTTGAAGCCCAGCTTTGCTCTGATTTTGATGAAAAGAATCTGAATGATACGGTCCTTCAATAGGAGTGTGGAATGGTTTTGAGATGGAGGGGGGGGGGCAGGTTAAAAATCTTCTAATTTTTAAAAATGTATGGCTCTTTGTACATTGTCCTCCTGAAAAATAGACTCCCTATTTCATTTTATGGGGGCTGTTTTTGGAGCTCAAGGGGCCTATTACTAAGGTTTAGAGGGCTTATCACCCTCTGCTACTCTGTATTTTTTTATGCTGGTTGGGGGATGGGGCACTGACAGACCACACATATGCAGGCACTCTATTATCTATACACACAGAAATATTTGCAGTCTTAGGATGAATGTCTAATCATTGCTGATAAGGTGAAGTAATTTTGTGGAACAAGTCATGCGAAAGGATATTTAATTTCCTCTTGAAAGTCAATATACGCAAAACTGTAGTTTATATATCATTTCCAGGGACTGAATTTAATAATTTGCAGGGGAGCTACAGATAGCTCTCCTAGATGCTCTCAAGGAGAGTTTTAGGGGAGCTAAATTGGGTCTTCATGTAGTAAAATTGGGGTTACTAGGGGCTCAATAAATCACTCCCCAAAAAGCATTTAAGGGGAGCTTTAGGAGAACAATCGCTCTCACTCCTCTTAAAATGTATTCCCTGATTTCATATCTTGTGGAGACAGCAGAGAAGGGGATTTTCCAATTACATGTTTCTTCTGCTTGATAGCAATTTCATGTTCAGGCAAACTTCTGTATTTTCCATCTATTTTAGAGGACAGATTGCGACCAAACACCGAGCCGATGGGTCTACAAGTTGGTCAGCGCAACAAGCATCCGTCATACATCTATGATCATCTACCTGCATTCCCCGACACTCACACGTACATCCAAACTCCAGTAAGGTCCCCCCCCCCCTCCCCCAAAAAATTATTTAGATGCCCTCCACCAACCGACGCTCTAAAAACAGCCTCACCTGTTCACAAAGTAGTTAAATATCTGAAGCGCCATCTCTCCCCAAACTGATCTATTCGTTTAATTTTCCATCTATTTTAGAGGACAGATTGCGACCAAACACTGAGCCGATGGGTCTACAAGTTGGTCAGCGCAACAAGCATCCGTCATACATCTATGATCATCTACCTGCATTCCCAGACACTCACACGTACATCCAAACGCCGGTAAGAAAGTAGTCCAGTTGAGGACTGTGTAACAAAATGTTTCTCCCTCCCCCTTAGCTGTCCAATTCCAGGCTCCTTGCAGTCCTCAAACTCACTCACTGGGCTCAGGGATTTTTGTTCACTCAGTCCTCAACTAGACAAGCAAGAAAGAGACTCACTGTGAAATCAAACAAAAGGCACAATATCCCATTCTTTGGGGAAAAAATATGGCCGACAGTTGGACCAAATGACTATATAGATGAAATGGGAGTAGGACAAAATGGGATTAGACCAGTTGATGATTGGACTTCAGAATTCTCCTTAGTTGAAGAGATTTATGTGGTCCCAACAGATTTGACTTTAATAGGCAGAGTTACCTGTATTATCATTGTTATTATTATTATTTATTCAGTAAATTCAACAAAAACAAAGGTACAACAATCAAATTCCATTCATGTACACAATGAAAATATTTGGATATCCTGGTAATGAAAGCTATCTGTACTTTCTTCTTTACCTTTTATCATTAGACATTCAAGCCTCAGGACAACGACTACAAGACTGTGCGAGAGAAGGCTGCATCACAGCGGCGCGATGTGGAAAGAGCTCTAACAAGGTTCATCGCTAAGACGGGGGATAACCAGACATTGTTTCCAGGCGATAGTAATCTCTTCCCATGTAAGTTCTAATGACATTGCCTTCTGAATCTTTTTGCCATTATGTTGGTCGAATAAATCAGAGCAGGCTGCTTCACACTGGCGCAATGTTGGAAAGAGCTCTCACAAGGTTCATTGCTAAGACTGGGGATAACCAAACATTGTTTCCTGGCGACAGTAATCTCTTCCCATGTAAGTTTTCATGGCATTGCCTTCTGAATTCTTTTGCCATCATTGTGGTCGAATAGACCAGAACAGGCTGCTTCACAGCGGCGCGATGTGGAAAGAGCTCTGACAAGATTCATTGCCAAGACGGGAGATAACCAAACACTGTTTCCTGGCGACAGTAATCTCTTCCCATGTAAGTTTTCATGGCATTGCCTTCTGAATTCTTTTGCCATCATTGTGGTCGAATAGACCAGAACAGGCTGCTTCACAGCGGCGCGATGTGGAAAGAGCTCTGACAAGATTCATTGCCAAGACGGGAGATAACCAAACACTGTTTCCTGGCGACAGTAATCTCTTCCCATGTAAGTTTTAATGACATTGCCTTCTGAATTCTTTTGCCATCATTGTGGTCGAATAGACCAGAGCAGGCTGCTTCACAGCGGCGCAATGTTGGAAAGAGCTCTCACAAGGTTCATCGCCAAGACAGGCGATAGTAATCTCTTCCCATGTAAGTCTTATTCACAGTGGTTGTGATGGCATGATTTTGTTTGAACAGTTTGAGTCCAATAGCTTACCAGCTCAAACCTTTGTACTGTACTTTCTTGTGTTGAGTACTGCTTCCCATGTACATTACGTCCCTCTGTGGAAAACAGCATAAGCACTATGTACAGGCGCCGTGGTGTAGTGGTCATGACTCTCGCCTTTCAACCAGAGGGTCGTAGGTTCGAGTTCCACCCAGTGCGTTAATTTCCTTCAGCAAGAAATTCATCCACACTGTGCTGCACTCAACCCGGGTGAGGTGAATGGGTACCTGGTAGGAATATTTATTCCTTGAAATGCCAAGTGCGCTGCGCTGGTGGCTGCCGGGCTAACGCCAGGGTAATAATGCTGTATTAATTGTAGAGCGCTTAGAGACCTTTATCAGAGGTAATTAGCGCTATAAGAACTGCATATTATTATTATTATTATAAGTTACACACATTTTTGACAGAGTAAATGGATTCATTCAAGCATTCACATTACCTACAAGCACACAAATAAATATCCTACCGCTTTTTCTGCAGAGAAATATCAAACCGGTGCTAATTTCTTTGGTGTTCATGAAGGTATTGTGAATGTTTGAATGAAGTTGTTTACTTTGACAACAAATTTTGTAACTTATGCTCATAGTACCTACTAGGTTATGCTATTTTCATATCCTTCATCCTATCTGTTTGCAGTGAGGAGGCAAAGTACTCACTGAGGTGTGAAAATAATTCATGATTCTGAAAAAAAAGTGCTTTTCTTCAGTATTCCAGTTGGATGAATCTGAATTCACAATCTGTTCACCTATTTTTCTGTTTTCTCCCATTTTTTTTCATGACAGTGATTGCCTGTACCCCGTCACCTGTGCCCTACCTCGACGCCCTAATCCCGTCCGAACACGACATCCTCGACGAAGACACAGACGAACGACCACAAGAGGGCGACATCAAATCAGCCGATGAGGGTGAGGAGAAGCGGGACTCGTCCGACGCAGATGGTAAACCGAAGAATTCAGACGATGACCCGGGCCAGAGCGGAACGCCGTTGAAAAGACGGCACGATCCGGAGATAATTGACAATCCGTTTTTGCGGCAACCGAAGCGTCCGCGGTATAAGAAAAAGAAGTGATGGAAATTTATGGGTGGTCATCTGGACATATCAAAGGAAAGGACTTTGAATCTAATGTGGCAGGAACACTTCTTAGAATGAAGATAATCTTAATTGCTTCACATTGTGTCTGTCATTATCTGCTGCTCGTGATTGCCAAGTATATCATGTTTAAGTGTATCAACCAACTCCTCGCAGTGTCGACTAAGATTCCCAGGAAAGAAGTGTCTTCCTTTTTTGTCTTCTGTTGGTCCACAACGCTCCTGTAAGGGTATTTTCAATGCTATGTTACTGCATGGTTCCATTTTACAGGAGTGCAGTGGAGGCGCCGTGGTGTAGTGGTCGCGACTCTCGCCTTTCAACTAGAGGGTCGTAGGTTCGAATCCTACCCAGGGCGTCAATTTCCTTCAGCAAGAAATTCATCCACATTGTGCTGCACTCAACCCAGGTGAGGTGAATGGGTACCTGGCAGGAATATTTATTCTTTGAAATGCCAAGTGCGCCGTGAATGGCTGCCGGGCTAAAGCCAGGGTAATAATAATGTAAAGCGCCTTGAGCACTCAGCAGAGTGGATACGTGCGCTATATAAATTGCATCTATTATTATTATTATTAGTTTGAAAATTCTGTTCTGGGGCCTGTAACAAAAAAGATGCAATAAACTTACAATGAATATTAATCGTAAGTCTATGGCAAAATAGAGATACAGTCTAACCTTGTCATTGGGACCAGGGAAATTACCTCTTTATATTGAAACCTTGTTATATGAGGGCCAAAATACAATAAAATATAAAGAAATGGGACCAGGAGAATTACCTTGTTATAACAAGAGCTCGGTATATCATTGCTCTTTATAACGAGGTTTGACTGTACATTTAATTTTCATTTAGTCCCATCTCTTTTATGTTACAGGCCCCTGGTCCGACAGTAGTGTCATGAACCAATCGAGATCATGTTTTGTGCTCCACTAAAGATCATGGCAGTTATGTAAATCATAGACACACTACATGCATTATGCTGTAGAAAAGTATTAAATTGTACAACTAAATATATGTTTTGTGATGCGTTTCATGTTACAGGTACTGTGAATTAGCATGGACTTCAAGAGTGTTGGAAAGTATGAGGAAAAGTGCACTTATTAATATACCAAGTCGAAGTATTATTCCCCCAAATTTGATTAGGATACAATTCAGTTTGATTTGCAACACTTCAATGTTGAATGTATTTTGGGGAGATGAGGATTGCAGGAAGGGTGAAGAGCGGGTACGGAGCGAGAGGAAGACTAGAGTGGAGGAGAAGAGAGAAAAGGAAAGGGAGGAGAGTAGAGGGAACTAGAAGAAAGAAAAGGAAGGGAGAGGAAAAGAATAGTAGAGGTGAAGAGAGGAGAGATAAATGAAAGTAGAGGAAAGGATGGAGAGTAGAGGAAAGGAAAAGATGATGATAGGATGGAGAGGAAAGGAGGAAGGGAGGGTAAGAGAGAAAAGGAAATGAGAGGAGAGAAGAAGTAGACAGAAGAGAGAAAAGGAACACAAAAAACAACAGTAAAGGAGTCATCATTAGTAGAGGGGAGAAGAGAGCCCAAGAAAAAAGGAGAGTTAGGATAAAGAGAAGAGGGGAGAGTGGAATAGAGAAAAGGAGAGGAAATAAAGGAAACAGGAGGAAAGGAGACAGGAGGAAAGGAGAGTGTAGGAAACAAAGCCTGAGTAAAGTGGGAAAAGGAGAGGAGAAAGGGCAAAAGACGGAGAAATAAGAAAGAGTGATTTCAATGGGAGAGATACAATTAGCAGAGATGCCAATCATTCCAGTATGTGCATGAAAATGTGAATCACGCAACAGCTGAACATAAGTGCAGGATAACATTACAATGTGGAGAGCGGGATCAACTTGGAGATAGAAGGGTAATGTAAGAGGGTGGTCATTTAGTCACCCGTCATGTGGAGCTTTTTGAACCATAACCCTGGTTTTAAATGCATGCATTTACTGTTGTTCATATCAGAGAGCATGATGGGTACGGAAGTGATCTCACGTAGTGTAAACCATACACACACCGGGTATGTTCTAGAAGATATCCCAGCATGCTCCCTGATATGACCAACCTTAAATGCATGTATTAGGGGAAGTAAGGTCACCACAAGCCTCCCCCATCACCATCTTGCGCAACAGTCTTAAAAGTTGCGCGATACTTGAAAGTAAAACGTCAGTGAATCTCGCAGGTTTTTGAGCAATTGCAAAATTTGTTGGAACAAGCTTAAATGGGAGAGAAGAAACATTGCACACTGCATGCAAAACAAAAGAATCTGTTACACTTTACAAACACAACAAAATTTCAAACTGATACTGCTTGTGGAAGCATATACATTGTGAATACTTTATTAATCCTCATAAAGACATTTGAAAACACCTTAACAGCAGGGCTAGACACTCATTAGTTACATGTAGGTTTGCACCAAGAGCTGAAACCTTATGGTTTCAGAAACTGCAACAGTCCTACGGAAGCTTATACGTTCAACATACAGGCGAGTTTGTACAAATCGTCTTTTCAATTGGAACAAGGCGCCAAGGCAATTTCGTACAAGTTGCCTTCTCGCATTTTTGACAAAAACAAGACACCTTGGCGAGTTAAACAACTCGCCTTGGCATTGAACATATAGCTTCCGTAGGACTGTCATAGATTCGGAAACCTTAAGGTTTCGTCCCTCGGTGTTCACATTTCTACTGTGAGCAGAAGGGACAAATGTTTGGGACAAAGTAACAACTTCTATGAACAACCTTTCACAGTAGCTAAATGCACACATAGTAAATTTCCTTTCATCTTTTTAAGCATATAAATGTAGAACAGACGTTGCATCTGATCTGTGGATGAGCAGTGGAAGCTACTTTCTTTGGTGTTCATGAATCTACTGTGAAGGCTTAGATGAAGTTGTTTATTTTGTCCTGAATATATGTCCTTTCTGCTAACAGTGTTTTAATTCTCCACAAGACCACAATTACTTTTGACGGACCCATTTTTCAAAATTTCTCAATCAATTACAAGTGCATTGTTCACATATGACATCATCAAAAAATAGTTTCTCATTCTTAATTTTTGATACTGTATTTCGATTATGCATGAAACGAACCATCAATCTGTCTATGGGGAGATGTGGCCATTGGAATATATAACTTGCTTCATTGATCACTATAAAATATTGTCCTAGTTCATAACTATGTTCAGTGTTCAAGGGTAGAAGGTAGAGTTTAAATGGCCTTATCATTGATCCCCATACACTGATTTTGAACAAATTCCGTCTGTACATGTTTTTGGTCCAATTACTGTATAAGCCAATATTTTAGCGTACAGATATTTTCGCGATTTTGGACCAGTTTGACACATTGGCGTGTTGTTATTTTCACGTTTTTGACATTATTTGTACACTAATAAATGTGCATCATACAGAGTGGAAATTTTCGCGAGGTCCAAACTGCGAAATTAGCGAAAATAAAAATATCGCGAAAATTTCAGCTTATACAGTACTGTAAAAGCCAATATATTGGCGTGTACATAAATTGATTATGGAACTGGAGTTTTCAAATCTGCCATTACAGTACTGTTGCTATATGGGAACCATGAACATTGCAAATTCTCTTAACTGGTCTGAAAAGGGGTAGCCATGGCCCAATGGAAAATACATGTACTACAAATGCCCTGCTGTTAGTAATAAATACACTGTACTATGACATATAAAAATATGATAATAATTTATATAATTCTTGTACATACAATACATAAGTTTTAATACCACATGAGTGAAAATAAAATAAATAATTTTCTATTGTCTCTACATAGTTACAGATTCTTAGCAGTCAGAGCAGCATGACAGAATGGTAAAGAGGAAACTTAGAATAACAACTTTAACACTTTAATGATAAATCTACCTAAATCCTTGGTTCTGATTTATGGTGATCAGAAGGGAAAGAGGAATTGGACAAAGTAAACAACTTCATTCAAGCATTAAAGATCGCTTCATGGCTACAAAGAAACTAGCTTCAGTCTTTATGCACTGAACAAGTGCAACACCTGTTCAACATATCTCAGTAGATTAAGAGGGAATGAAACTTCTTTTGTGTGCATCTTGTTATTGTGAATGCTTGAGTGGAAGCTCTTTACTTTGTCCAATACTTTGTTAATTTTACTCACAGTGATTGATTGTTACACACCATTGTCATGAAAGGTACCATTAATGGCAAAATTGTCAGAATTTCTAATTTTTATGCAGCAGGTGTCTGATATTTCATTTGTTCTTTTAATCCATGAATACAATCAGATTCCTGTTACAGTGGAAACTCAGTATAAAGGTAAAAAATTTTGGCTTAGCTCTTTATAACTTATTTGTTTTTTAACTCTGCTAAAAAGGGATTACTGCTGTAACAAGGTACTCTTAAATATCCCAAGCACCTCATTATACTGAGTTTCCACTGTACTACATTTTAATGGTTCCGATCACCTGGTCATATGGGGTTTCTATTGCACACCTAAAAAGAGAGTACATATCTTGCATTAGATCATAAAAACAATGCAATATAATAGTTCGGTTCATTGTTTAAATTCCATCTTTCTGTTTAAATGGCGTTAATTTCCTTCAGCAAGAA
>BQKZ01013530.1:0-13034 GCA_036244855.1 Temnopleurus reevesii | reverse complement strand
ACACAAAGGTATGAATCGACCTTAAGATTCCGATATCTCCTTTATTCCACAGGTGTAACGAAAGGGTAGAGCGGAAATTGCCTCAAGAATATAAATCATGAAATGAATCTTAGCAAGGTAGAGTCAAGATCTCCTCACTAAAGTACATTGTATCTAGTTGCAGTCTCGATTTCCAGAGTATAAATCTTCTTGGCTAGCGGGAGGCATTGTGAAATGATTGCTTAATTCTTCCGAAGGTCTATGATCTTAGACATTATTTCAGAGGGCGATGTCCATTGAAAAATATAACTATAAGTTCAAGGACAAATTCATCATCCCATTTCTTCCGGCTGATGATGTCCCTTTGAAAAGCGGTTCTGTAATCAGTGTACACTCATATGTAAATGCTCAACCACACTTATTTCTTAGGGTGCAAAGTAGGAAAGTGTATGATATTGTGGAATCTTTGCCATTCATTTATTTGCCACAGTTTCCTCGGAGTTTTCAGGAGCTACAATGTAAAATAATGGAAAAGTTCTGACAATCCCCCCTTTAATCAACTTAATAGGTTCAGTAGTTTGGCTTTACGGAGCACATGTCACTTTTTAGAAATACGCGCAAAAAAGAGGGAACATACTAAGCTAGAACAATTTACAGTTGTACCCTAAACAGCTGGACCAATGATATTTATCTGTCTGTATTTGGGGTGGGGAGGGAGGGGTTTCGATTAACAATACTTTTTTTTTATTACTCCCCATGAGAGCCTTCGGCCCACAGTGAAAATTTATAAATCTGTGATTCATCATTACAGTTTTACTAAGTTTTATTGTCGCAGTTGTAATTTTTAAAATAAAAATCTTGTGGGATGTTACTAGTTTCATGTGCGTCTTGTCAAAAGTTCGGATAGTGTGCAAATAAAAACGTGCGTTTTAATTTGCAACTGATTTTTGCAATTGATTCGCGATCAATTGCAGCTTTGTAGTAACTACACCTCTAAAACAAAAGAGTCTAGTTTAAAGATGTAGATCCTTTTGTTTCTGCTTTTCACCTTCCCACGCTGTCTTTATTACTAAGATACAAAATACAAACACAAAGGCATGTACCTACGCATACACACATGCATACTCACATACATCCGCGCAAACACACAAACACACACACACACACACGTACACATCTAGATACACCCGCATCAACTCAACACACATCTCTTTCTTCTTCTCTCACCCTCTATATCCTCTCTCTCCCCCCATCCCTTTCTCCTCCTGTGCCTCCTTTGTACACACACATGTACAAGCACATTCAGATCTGGTACCTAGTCTTTCAAATCCATCTCACTCGTGACGCGCATTACTTAGCCAACATACTCAGACGGTGACAAATCGGGTAAACCTCTGGCAATGACTGATCGGTCTAAGGAAGAAGAAAGAGGTGATCAGTGGTGATATTGATGAATGTTTATTCTATCCAGAGTTCTGATAATGTACACAATTACGGATGAGAGAAACCAGTTTGCTCAGTTGGACGACCAATCACATTGCCTAATCGATTCCATCGTCGACTCGCGTCTTGTTTTTGGAATGTACGCTGATATTGGCTGCACTACAAAACCTTCTTCTATGGTGTTTAACATTCTGAATTACAAACATTTAATTCTAAATCTATAAGATCTATTTTAAGTCCCGTGGATTGGTCTAACTGGTTTTAAAAATGAAATCTTAGAGATTTAAATCTTAATCTTTATAACGGATGAAGTTGTTTCTTCATCAAATTGTTATTTCGTTATATCACAATCCATTACAGAATATTTTGGGGTCATTATTTTTTTATCTTTCAACGTGAGAGTAACTATTTTTTGAAAGGTTTATGTAACTTGGTAATTTCATCGTTGTCTATGTTGGTAAATTACTATGGTAACTCTAAATTAGAACAAGATCAACCTAAGTCTATGAAGACGTTCAGGGACCAATCCAATAGACTTAAATCTAAGTCTTTATCATTTAAAGTGAATGATATGTTACTATCAACATTCTTGTTATTGTGATATTTTGATCATCTTTGTTTATAATAATGATATATATGATTTATATGGCGCCAAATCCACTTTTCAAGAAAATGCTCAAGGCGCAGCTGGAAAAATAAGAGTAGATACATGAGACTTAGTAGATACAGAACAAAATAACACTGGGACGTAATTAATTATATGCGATGTTGAAAAGGTAGGTTTTTAGATTCTGTCTGGATATTTCAGCTGAGATACTGTCTTTGATGTCTTGTGGGAGAGAATTCCAAATAGATGGCCAAGCGTGCATGAACATTCGCCCCCCACTTATGTATTCATTAAGATATCGAGTATCTATATAGTTTCTATCTAATAATGATTTAATAATGAACTAATTCTGTCATAATCTTACGCTGCCAATGTCTCATTTGGAAGATCATATTGATGGCTAGTTCGCGTGCAGACTTTTAACATAGCGTAAGTCAGGATTATATGATTAAGGGGGTGTTGTTCAAAAGTTGCAATTGATCGCAAGTTGCAGTTGATCAGAAAGCGCCAATCAAAATCATTGTTTCATGCGCGTCTTGTTAAATGCGCATACCGTGCGCGAATGAAAATGCGCGTTACAATTCGCAAAGTTGCAGTTGAATTGCAGTTGATTTTGAGCAACACACCCTAAGAATCATGTTGGCGACAGAATGTTACTCATGAAGTATTGGCTGACATGTTAATCTAGTTCTGCAATATATACTGCGCCTCAGAAAAAGGCGAAACTAAATCAAAAGCAAATGGTTATATCAGAACGTGCCACCTTATCATGCATATTATATACGTACCAAACAAAAAACGGCTCAACATCACTGACCCACACGGCGTTACTTTAATATTTACTCTCCTTCAATTCGATTTGTTTTTGTCTGGTTAAAATTCTTTATCGAACCAAGTTAAATTGAAAACCTACGAGATAGTGACTTGTTAAAATAAAATGAAGAAGTTGTGAAAATTGTAAACCAATCAGGTACTCCATACTCCATTATACAGCAACAAAAACAGCAAACAAACAAACATAAAAAACACACAATAAGAAGGGTAAGAGCACGGTAGGTATCATATGTTATAATACCATTGTAAGAGTGAGGAGGGGATGGAGTTGGGGGGGGGTGTAAATGTATCATACTTCTCCGGGTCACCAGACGCCCTAATCGATGCCAATGACATTGTAAATAACCCAATCTCCAATACAGACATGTAATCCGATATAATCATTGCCAAACAAGGATAAAAATCACTCATAAGGCGCCAACTCGCACACTAATGAGCTATTGATTACTTGGGCAAAGGCTAAATAATGAGCCCTGCTCGTTTCTATAACCAGGGAAATCATATTTTAATCACCGTCTATAATTTCCCTGTTGCCTCATAATGAAGATTGTTTACAAATGACAATGTCACAGCTGTTGTATACCAGTATGATTTGAGATATTGAAGTGTTTTTTTCTTTAAAAAAATTATTATTAGTGCGAAGATGTCGTAAATGACTTGTAAATGGGTTCATGACGGGTGATCCACGTCTACATGTACACTTGTGCTGCATTTACATTATTTAGATTTTGTCCCCGGAAATATCAGCTCTGGTAGACGAATTTAATTTTAATAGGAAATGGTTGGAGTTGATCTGAATTTGTTTAATATCATTCGTTAGACTATACTTCTTAAGAACAAGTTAAAGGGAAACCAACCCCTGGAATTATCGTGCTCTCGTGATATGAAGAAAAATCAGATGAAAAAAACTGTGAAAATTTGACAAAATCGGACAACCCGTTCAAAAGTTATGATTTTTCAAAGTCACAGAGATATGACGATCACTGCCGCTCATGGGGATTCCTGCGATCGGCAAATTCGACGGAATCTGTGACGTCATATCGGACAACTCCTCATTCACTCTGTACACAAAACTTCACAATTTCTCCTTTTCCTCCGAAAAGTCAACAAAATGCCAATTTTCGGTTGGGGTATAGCATTTCTGTATTGATTCTGCAGGTATTTAAAAAAAAGATTAATGCTGCAACCTTAATCTAAATTATTTTTACATTGATCAATTTTTAAATATTCTATGTACAAAGTGAATGAGGAGTTGTCCGACATGAAAACGTGCAGGTTATGCATGCCCCTGGGTATATGCATGCCACTGGGTATTGCAATTTTGTCTTGCTATATTCCTTTTCGTGAACAACAAAAAAGGGTAAAAAAAGAAGACAAACGATGCATGATTAAATACACTGATGACGTAAACTTAAAAATAACAATAAGATCGCAGATGAGCAAAACTAATTTCGTTCTTTGGTTTGCCTTTGGGCTCTCAAGGACTATCTGTTACAATTCCTCTCATGATTAAGAACTTTAACAGGAATCCCGTTACCCCCTCCTACTCACTTTCGTACTGCTATTTTTACTTTTTTATATCATAGTTTTCTTATCTGTTAGTCAATGATTGATATTCATTGCAAGGGTGTTATTTTTTTTTGTATATAAACTTCTTCTTTTCTATGTTGAACAGATCAACGTAGTTTTTTTTTGTTTGTATCCGGGTAATATATCATGTCTCATCATTATCAATTTTCATGTTTCATTATCAGAAATCAGTTGAATAAAGACATTTAAGATAGGCCTACACACTAAGAAAAACCTTCGCGAAAAGGTGCATAATGCGGCAAAACTAGGAAAGGTGGAATATGGCATCCGCATGATGTAATTTCAACTAACAATCTGGAGGCGGTACTAGACAGTGCTATTTTCTTTGCCTCAAGCGCATAATATTTTTTTTTTCTAAACGGGGCCTTCGTTTCATTCATGTGAAAGCCCCGATGACATAGGGCCCCGGAAGCAACACGATTCAAGACGACTCTTTGTTCTGAGGCAGTTAATTGTGAATTAACAAAGAGTCGTGTTGAATCGTGTTGCTTCCGGGCCTCTATGTGACCGGGGCCTAAAGTAGCTATTCAGTCATGTGATTAGATTAATTTGACCTGTTATACCAGGGAGTTGGTATACGCCGGGCTACAGCCTTGCAACATGATACAAAGCCTGAGCACCCAGTAGAGGAGATATGTGCGTTATATAAATTGCTTCTATTGTTATTATTATTATCATGTCTCTGTGTCTGTCTCGATTTGACAATTATGTTATGTTGTACATTATTTTTTACTCATTTTGTTGTAGTTTCATTGTTGTTGTTCTTATTTCATACCTTGTATACTCTGCTCCCGCAGTGTCTATCCTAGGTTTATATGTTTGTAAATGTGTTTGTATTCATTATTCTGAGATGAACAATAAAGTATGTCTATTTATGAATAAATCATCATCATTATCAAGTCTTAAGATATTTGAAATGAAGTGAATATTCTTTTTTTGTTGTTGTGAAAAGTGCAGTGTTCTCCAATTACATTAAAAACTATAGAGCACTTTCTGTGGGAAAGCTCATGGGGTTGGGGTGACCGTACGATGGCCCCTCCAACTAAGTAGTAGGTTTATAATAAGATCATGATCACGAAGACAGGAAAGACATGGCGCCGGTTATACGACTCGAACTTTTAAAAGGTCTGCCAACCCAACTCCCAAGAATGATTGGCAGGCACAGTATTTGTAAATTTGGTTGAAATTTCATGTACCATTAGTGAATCCATGGGCGGCTCCCTCTATTGGCGCCCAAATGGAAGCCCTTCGCTAAATAAGTACGTCGAAAATGGACCGTCCCGTAACTCCCGTCATGGCCCCCCGTAAGTGCAGACCTCCTCTAAAGCCGATTCCCAAAATGTTCCCCGTTTTCAGAATAAGTACGTTCCCTTTTGAAGTATTTATTTTGATGCCAATATAAAATAACATGTTTCCTCGCGGTTCCCATATAGCCTATGTACAGAAATCCTGAAATTTGATATTTATAACGTAAATTCAAATATGACAAATTTTGATATCTGTTGAGAGTTAAGAGTCTATATAACACGAGTAGATAACTTTTGACCATATCCTTACCCAGAATTCGAGTTTGAAAATAAAATGCACCAAATGCTCGGTGCGTACAAAATTTGAAGTATTTTGATGACGTCACCGAATGCGTATGCACTTGTGTGGAAAAATCAAAATGGGACCAGCGCGTTGAAGTACACATTCGGGGACGTCATATTTTTGCCCTTAATCCTATAACATGTATTGTATATTTTAATATTCGTCATACTGAAAACAAAGTACACACAAATACAAAGTAATGTCAGACCCTTTTCAGTTTGGTGAAAAAAAAATCACTTGTAGTAGAGACACAATTTCATGACATTGTATGTGTATAAAACACATCAACACAACACTAAAACATGGAATGATTAAATCTACATTGGTTTATTTTCTTTCAATTTCTACTTTAAAATGTAATTCGCTGTATTTATTACCAATAAAAACATGTACATGTTCAGCATAATATGCACTGGGTGCCAAAAAAAAAGCTCGCCTTCTTATTGGTCCTTTTTGGTGAATCATCATAATTATTTGGCCTAATTTCGCAAATGTCTCAACGGTATATGAGCAACCTTCTCGTGTAAATATTCCATCTTTAACCCCTTTTAGTCGTGTGAATGAATCCACTCCAGTTCTCATTCAAAGTCGAGATCGTAAAAAGAAAAAAAGGTTTCGAGGCCCAGCCCTTCGCATTCATCAAGATTATGCTCCCGCTTTTATGAGAGGATAGTCGTTATGAGTTGAACGATTTATGGCTTTATCCAGCCCATAATCAGGGGATAATCAAAACCAGAACCTATTAAAAAGGCGGCTGTTTCATTTAGTATACACTTTACGATTAGAAGGCATCTTTCAGGTCGGGTTCAGGAACACGTGCTACTTTCTTATTGCTGTCGACCTTTAACACCTTTAAAGGGGAATTACACCCAGACATTAATGTATGGTCAGTATTAAAATGAAGAAAAATCAGATGAACAAACTGTGAAAATTTGAGCAAAATCGGATAATCCGTTCAAAAGTTATGAATTTTCAAAGTCATCATTTCCATCTGTGCTGGGCATCCTTGAATTGGCAACGTATAGCCAATTAGCATAATCTGTGATGTCATACATGGAGAACTCCTCATGCACTTTGTATATAAATTTATTGAAAATGGATCAATATCATATTTCAAATGATGAATCAGCACCGTTCTTTCTGGAATGCTTGCAGAATTGATGTGGCTATAATATATTTAACTGAAAAAAACAAAATTGTGTCTACTTTTCTGGAAAAAGAGGAAAATGTGAAATTCTGTGTACAAAGTGAATGAAGAGTTCTCCATGTTGGCAGCCATTTTGTTCCTGTACGGTGCCAATTTGAGGAGCCCATGGGGGGTTTAAATCAAAAATTCATAACTTTTGAATGGATTGTCGGATTTTGCTCAAATTTTCAGAGTTTGACCACTGTATTTTTCTTCATCAACTGAGCGCACTCAAATGTCTGGGTAAAGTTCCCCTTTAATGTCATATTACGCACTCCAACTTTTCTTCCATCATTTTGAAATAGGGCCTTATAAAGAAGAACTAAAATACAATGTCTCAGAAATTGATTCGGAACAAAATTTTGCGACCCGGCCGGGCCTATCATAACGCCCCATCCTCGATTATGTTTGCAAGGTATTGCTGTCCAAATAAAAAAAAAACACATCTGCTTGATCTACGTTAGATGTTAAACTATTAAACGTATTTTGTGGTTGTTCTGTAAATCTCTAAATTAATGCTATATTCATCAAATTCATCAAAAAACTATTGGCTGCTTTAAATGATATATTTGAACATCCAGTATCTATTGAAAGTTAGTGTAGGGTTGAAGTAGTTTAAAACGAATGATCTACCAAAGACGCAATTCACTTTGCTGTGGGGGAAAATGGGAGGGGATGCACATAAGCCTCTTTGAGCTCCCCCCGTCTTCTCAATTTCCACAATTGCGAATGAAATTTGAATTCTTTTAATGAAAATTGTTGCAATTTCTCGCTAAATGTTGTTCATTTTCATCGTTTTTCCAAAATGGTTCAACACCATAGAATGTGTACGAAAAAAATGCTTTGTACTAAATAAAATATTTCCTTTTCATATCGATATTTTGTAAATGGAAAATAAATAAATTAAATCAAATCAGATTTAAGTATATAGACATAATCATAAAGTGACAAGGATGAACGCGCACATTGCTAATAGATTCATATTAAAGGATGCTTCTTGCCTGCAAACGTAAAGTACATGGTATTCCTATGAACATGAACTATACTTGGAGTTCAGTTTGCTTCAGTCACATCTTGTCATGTCGGGTAAACCTAAGGCAACTATTTTGGTTGTGAAGAACAAACTTTGTGTAAATATGACGCATAAAATCTACCTATGTTTTGTAAATCCGCCTGTTACAAGATAACAGACAAGTATTAAAGAGATTGATAACAGTGAATTACAACCATGTTTCTGTTCAAATTGTCAGTAAGATTGAGGGTCTCACTTTAAAAAAAAATAATGGGTGCAATTTACCAAATTTATCCTTGCACGCTCGATTTCATAGTCAGGTAAGGGATATCATAGACTCGATTTGTAGTGATTTTGGATTTTTATCTCCAATTCACTGGTAAAGAAATTAATGAGACTGGATATAAATCTCTTGTTTTTACAGTCGATGGTCAATTGTCATTAAAATGAATGATTGATTTAAAGGTTATTATTAGCATTCTATCAATAAAAATTAGTTGATGAAATGTAAGGATTATGTCATTCGTCAATTGTCATGGAAGGACCACTCGAATACTTGATTTAAATGTTTACTATTAATGTCACCATTGTCGCTGAAAGGTTAATTGATGAAAATAATGTGCAAGGTTTCATGGAGCCTGTAATAAAAGATGCAATTAAATTTACAATAAATCTTAATCGTAAGTGTATGGTAAAATGCGTATCAAAGAGGTACGATTAATTGTAAAATTAATCGTTTCTCTTTATATCACAGGCCCCTTGTGTCATGTGTCGATAGTAATTTTCATGGAAAAAAGTTAAATTATTAATTCAAATGTTAGTATCAATATCATCGTTATTGATGAAAGGTTAATTTACGAAATGTAATGTTTCCTGATGTCATAAGTTGCTGGTAAATTGTCATGTAAAGGCTACCCCAATTTCGATTAATTATGATCAAACAGTCTCTGGTAGTGCGAGTGTGATATACAAATTATAATTCTATTAACCACGAGAAAGCCTAAAGTCCCTATTCTACCCCTGGAAGAATTGGTTGCGTAAAGTTGCATGTTTTCTATGTTCAAAATATCGCACGCTTGAATTTATTCTTGGAGAATGCATTTGTCCTAAATTCTACCAAACATACTGATAATACACGTAAAAAATCCTACAGTCATCAACCTCTTATTAAAACGCAGCTTGCGTTAACCTCTTTTACAGTGAGTCCATTTGCTGTTTCTTTAATAGACAACTTCCGAGGAACGATATTCAAAGTTCTTTTTTTTTCTTCAAAACATGTCAGAATGGTCAAACAGATACACGAACATTTTCACGCTTCTTTTATTTCAATACATTATCATGTGCTAGTTTGTGTTTAATCTTTACTCAAATATAAATACCTAGTAAATCTAAAGCTTTTTACTAACACGAGAGAAGAAATAGTAATTAGAAGTGAGTGCAGTCTTAGATTTCATCCTTAGAATTCAGTTTCCCATGCTTGACAGTTTGCTCAGGGAGCATGAGCGTTGTTTATTCTCAAATTTGATAGAAGAGCTGAACTTATTGGGGTTGGTTATCTCGGACCATTTTTAGATGCAATGGATATTGATGACAACGTGGTAGAGAAGAGGACACGTACTGAATGGGAGATAAAACGATATGAAATGAAATGTATTATGCTTGATCATTTTCAATTCCAATAGATATTCATAATGCCGTGATGGGAAAAGAGGCATAAACTGGTTGAAGACCGGAGTGATATGAAATTTGAAAACCTGTCACGGACCATTTTCAGTTGCAATGGATATCTATGATATCATGACCGGAAAATGGTCATGATGTAGATATGAAAACGGAGCGATATGAAATATGAACAATTACCGTGGACCCTTCAGTTGCAATTTATGTTTGTGACATTATAAAGGGGGGAAGACCATAAACCAATGAAAGGTCTATAGTGGCTCTGGATTTCGCATTTTAGCAATAGGCAGATAGGATTGCCATTCGAATCCTGCCTATTTCCTTAAAGCCGACTCACACCTTTGCGTTTTTAGCCTGCGTCAGCCCAACGTTTTTGGAAAAATAAAAACGCTCCCCGGGCCCTATTGCATAAAAAGTTGGGTTTAAACGCAACTCAGAAAATTAAACATAAGTCCTAAATACACACTCCTGAGTGATTGAGTGTTTGCGGTTAAGCACAACTTTGTATGCAATAGGGCCCTGCTGGACGCACAACATATATGCAGATCAGACGGTCGGCTTGCGCTCAACGAGCGTACGCCGAGCGTGAGTTGACCTTAAGCAAGAAATTCATCCATGATGTCCTGCACTCATCCTGGGTGACCTTAACGGGTATCGACAGGAGTGGGAGATGTAAAATGTTACGTATTATCGTCAATTCCGATGGATATTTACAATGCCATGCGTGTAAAAGGTAGTCCACTGCCTGGAATGTTTACGTGATTATCTGATAACCAGTAGAAACGCCCCCAGTAGTCAAGACGGTGACTTCCGCTCACTTTCTTAGCCGGGTCGTGAATAGCGCCGTCCGTGGGGTTGAATGCATGAATAGGAGGAGTGCAAGAGAGGGAGAGGGGAAACGGATCGAAGACAGTGGAGATATGAGTAATAAAAAGTTGCCTCGGACATTTCAGTTGCGCTAGATACCGTTGGCATCATGTCCGGTAAACGGTTATGATTTTATGGGAGATCGGGATGAAATGAAATATGAGAAATGAACTTGGACCATGCAGGTGAATTGTATATTTGTGACATTATAGCGCGGGAAAGAGCATGGACTGGTGAAAGTTCGATTGGTTCTGACTATTGCATTTGAACGGTAGGGTTGCCATTCCAATCCCACTTATGGCATAAATTTCCTTCAGAGAGTAATTCATTCACCATGTTCACATTGTACTGAACTCATCCCAGGTGATGAAAATGGGTACCGGCAGGAAGAAATTGCTTAAATGCAAACCCTTCTTCTTCCTCCTCCTCCTCCTCTTCCTCTTCTTCTTCTTCTTCTTCTTCTTCTTCTTCTTCTTCTTCTTCTTCTTCTTCTTCCTCTCTTTCTCCTTCTTCTTCTTTTTCTTTTTTCTTTATCTCCTTCTTCTAACTATGATTGTTGTTATTGTTATTATTGTTAATAAAATTTAGAAATTTGCCAAATCATCTCGGGCAATTTTCTGTTGCAATAGTTATTTATGACACCATCGGCCCGAAACATGAAAGAGATACGGTTAATTGAGAATTTATCGTAATTCTGTTATACACAATCTAACAAATTGATAGACTTACGATTAATATTTATTGTAAGTTTAATAGCATCTTTTATGTTCCAGACCCCATGAATGCTAAATGGCATGGACTAAAGGCAGGACGAACGATATGAACATGACCAGAATGATAATTTATCACCCTATACCTCCAAGCTGGCCACTCACATCTCATACAGAATCACTAACGATCTGCTAAATGTGCACTGATATACGTACAGAGATGCCAACCGTTCTGGAAAGTGCATGAGGATTTATATGTGATTATTATCTATATGAGAGTTTTAAGCCGTACAATATTAAGCCATATTGTACGGCTTCAATTTTACGCTTGCGCAAAGCAGTGACCAGCCTTCTGNTTATTAAAGCTCAACTGATTTCACCCGTTGGTTTGCCAGTCAATCTGCCCTTGGACACATTCTCACAATGGCAGTTCAACCTCAAATGGATGCAAAACAGGTATGTTCATTTTTACTGTATACTGATCTATTTAGTATCTACTGCTGGTCAGTTTGTTCGAATGTATTGATTTAGGAATATATTACATGTATATCAATGCTTAGATCTTGTGCAATGAATTTAAGAAAAACTTTGAAAAATACTTTATGAACAGCTGGTATCATTTGTTATACTTGTTTTATTATTTAATGGTATAAGTATCAAATGTTTTTAAGTTCTTTTGTAGCTGGGTTAAATATTGCCCTGATGTAAGAGATTTTTTAATATAGGCTACTCTCATCTCTTTATTATTTTATAACGAGATAAATGTATATATGAAGATATCTTTTATAATCTCATGGATCTTACAATTTGACAACATATTGTAATGTAAATTAACATCAGAATCATTAGATGAAGCAATACTTGACAATTTCTCATGACTTTGTACATGTAATTTGTTTAGAATACAACATATTAGATTATTATCTATATGAGAGTTTTAAGCCGTACAATATTAAGCCATATTGTACGGCTTCAATTTTACGCTTGCGCAAAGCAGTGACCAGCCTTCTGGTATATGTAAAGATAATAATTATTATATTGGATGGCTTCATTTCATGAAATACCGGGAATATTGCACTCGTTAGGGCCAATATTGCCCTAACTCGTGCAATATTCCCTGGTATTCCATTTATTGCCATCCAATATTATATGAATAAGACAAGAGTTGCACAAAAGAGAGAATAAACAGCAATAGCAATAACACTTGCACATTACATGAAATCACAAGCAATCTGCTGAACGTGCACTGGCATACGCGCAATCATACCAACCGTTCCATAATTTAAATGCGAATGGTGGAAGATCGAGCTGAGCAAATGAGAAAACAAGCATCATCAATAATAATAATAATAATAATATAATAATAATAATGACATTTTTATATAGCGCAAAATACGTAAACACGTCCCTATGCGCTTAACAAACATAATTAATACATAGTACAATACATAAATGCATTTATAAAAAATAACAATATGGCATAACTAGTTGTACAAATTATCAATAATATATGAAGGAGGAAATCTACTTTATTGA
>BQKZ01013522.1:0-11280 GCA_036244855.1 Temnopleurus reevesii | reverse complement strand
CAGTAACGTGTAGCCCCTTGAACGGAGAGGGTCTGCCCGGCTCGTTTCATTGCTTTGATGAAAGGCCGCCGACATCAAAATCATGTTCCATTCAAGACTGTGCGCGTGAGTCTACTTTTCTTTGTTAACCACCCCTAATTATAGCGCAGTTGAACATATTCAATAAAGTAATTGCTCTTTATAAATCCTTGCCCAGTCAACTTCAAACTATCTACGAGGGATTTTACTTTTCGAAAACTTAAAATTCGTCTTCGGTCAATTGTGATAATCATCTTAGCGATTGTATGCCTTTTTTCACTTTCCAATTTGACGCAAAATGAAACCATTTTTTGTCAATCAAAAAATTGAATTTGTCCGTTTGTAAACATTCCGGCAGACAAGTTGCGATGTTTCAATTTTGTCGATGAGCATGCTTGTTCAAAATATTTGCGATCATGTTAGGAAAATGATGCTAAATTTTGAGAGTGAGAAATGACCGAAATGAGGGAGTCTCACGCTTCAGGAGTGGATGTTGGCAGTCGTGTAATCGAGGATGCTGAATATGCATAGGCAGATATAGATGTTTCATTTTAGGAGGTGTTGCTACAAAGTTTCAATTGATCGCACGTTGCAATTGATCGGCACACGCCAATCAGAACAATTGTTTCATAGCGTCTCCTCAAAAACGCTCACAGTACGCAAATGAAAACGCGCGTTTCAATAAATCTGCAACTGTTTTACAGTTGATTTGCAATCAATTGCAACTTTGTAGCAACATCCCCGAGTCCGCCTACGAAATTCTGCGTAACTTTTACACTTCATGCACAACATATTCACTTATTTCAACAGTATATCACTTTCCTCTCTCCCAATCATAATTTCAGCTGGTGAATGTATTCCCATGGACTCGGTGATCTGCAAAAGAAAGAACTACCGCACGTACTGTAAGATGCCGCGATATGAGGAGCTCTGCTGCACAACGTGCAGTGAACAGAAGAAATTATTCCAGCAATCAAGAAGTCGGGCCCGAAACGCACGTCGACAACAGCACTAAACTTTCTCTCCGATGTTCCATCATGAGTTGGCTTTCGAAAATTGGCGAACGGAGGCTTGCGGACTGTATAAAGCCAGTGCGCATCTGATTTGCGCATTAGATGACATCATTTGTTGCGCACATCAGATGTGCACTCATTTTCTACCGTCCACAAGCCTCTGTCCACCAATTTCGGAAACCCACTATTTTTCGCAGAGATGCCGACCGTTCTGGAATATGCACGATTAAAAGAGGAATAACGAAAGAGTTGAATAATAGGGAGAAGAACCGCGGCAACGATAACCATGATCTCAGCTCAGCCATCCACTTGTGATGAAAGTATTAAATTTACATGAAAATTCACCTCTGGCATATTGCAGACCGGTTGGCATCTCTGCATTTGTGACCCGTGCCCGTCACCAAGATGCCTTTGAATGCAGAAATTAAAAAGGATGGAAAAAAACGCAGAAGGAGTTGTTTCGCCATGATAAGAAAGACTAACGCCGACCCACACCTTTGCGTTTTTATCCTACGTTTGCCCAGCGTATTTGGACATTAATAACGCTCCCTGGACGCACGAAGACGCAGGTTATACGGTGGACCGACGCTTGGCTTTCGCTCCTTGAGCGCAAGCCGAACGTCAGTCCACCGTCTGATCCGCGAACGCTGTGCGTCCAGGGAGCGTTTTAATGGGTCAGTGTGGGTATGTACGTTTTCATTTAGGCATCGAATGCAATTTGTCACATTCAGCTCATTTTCAGGTTTGGTTCAGAGGCGGTTCGCTGCTCCAAATCTGCAAATGGGCTTGTTGTAAACTGGGGGAACCACCGTAATGAATGGAGCAGAAAATGGACAATCAATGTGAATGTATTTATTTTGTTTGAGAATATGGTGAATTTTGTGCTCCAAAAGTAAATGTTTTGAATATTGAATAACTGTTCATTATTACAACATTCATTATTATGGTACTTTTAATGATTCGATTTATGGCTTGGTTTTTTTTTTACTTTTATGTACAGGAAGCGAAAGTGATGCATGGGTGCACGTGTGTTGTATTTTGAATGTATGTGTGTGTGGGTGTGTGTGTGTGTGGGTATGTGTGTGTGTGTGTGTGCGTGTTTATCTTTGTTTATGTTGGGGATGGAATGACAAAGAAAGAGAGGATGATATAAAGATAGAGAGAGAATGAGAGAGAGAGAAAGAAAGAGAGAATGAAAGAGAGATAAGAGAGAGAGAGAGAGGGGGAGAGAGAGGGGGAGAGAGTGATGTTAATAGAGGGAGAAGATCATCTTTCAAATTGAGTGATATCACAGTTCTCGCATTTAAGATAGAATAATGATTTCATAAATCATCAAATGCTATGTGTTATTAAATGGTTTTTCTTTGAATGATATGTCACAAGTCAGCCTCCAGGCTGCAAAGATATGCTTTGATAAACATTGAATTGAATTTAACAAGTCATTTATAACAACGAATAAATCACAAAATACCAGGGCATTTTAGGTAATTAATGCTTTATTTGAATCCTGCTTTATTTGAAACATAATGTGCTCAGATAAATTATGTTTGTAATTCATGCTCATTCTGATTGTAAATGCTTATAATATCCCTATTTTCAGGGAATTAGTTTGCTTCTTTCATTGACTTACAATGTAAATATGTACATATAATTATTGAAAATGAAGCACACAATTCTGTAAGAATTGTAGGATTTTTAAAGTACCGTTTCCTATGAGAATATGTGTGTTTATAGTGAAAACAATCACAGATGTGATATTATGAATTATTGCTTATTGGCTATCATCCAAACTGAATCATAAATTATATGTATGTTTAATCTTATCATAAATTTGTCATTATCTGCCAAATTATGGCGCCTGCTTCATAAAGCTGTTCATAGAGGTACTCACGACTCTACGCACGTCTGGTCACCCTTTTCTGCCTTCAATGACCCCAATGTCGCCGTGTGAGCACCTGAGATATTGTCACCACTCGTCCTTAAGTCGTGCTATCTATGCGAACAGCTCTATGAAACATGACAATAAGACGATTCCAGTTCCAAACCAATATCCCACTTATTTTAAACATTTTATGATAATTCTACGTGATACCTCTGATTTTATTTCATATTAGTATTAATTTCACTGATAAACGATTGAATGATTTAGAAGATAAAGCTACTCGTACATCTACACACGACTGTACGAACGACTGGTGACCCTGTCTCATGTGCGATTCAGTGCTAAGTATTATCATTTAGTGTAAAAAAAAAAAGGATCACCAGTCGTTCGTGCAGTCATGCATACCTCTACGAACAGCTTTATGTGTCGTGCCTGGCACTGCTGAACGGAGCATCCAGTCGATTTATGTATTCCTATTAAAAAGAAGATCCTGAGGGCGGCTCATGGCGTTGTATAGCTTCAACCCTTCCTAATGTATTAACTAATCTTTGTAATATTTGTTTGTAATATGACGCTTGCTCGGAGGCAGATTATTTTATATTTAACGACCGTTTTACCTAAGTATATAGCTCCCCAATCGTCTCATAAAAGTGACTGTTAATGTACTTACTACAGTACAATGAAAAACACACATATTTGACGCATTTTCAAGTCAGATTTAGCCCCAGATCGCACATGCTTGTTAGCAATATTGCTATTACTACCGAAAATTCGAAGAAACAAATCTTCTGGTGGACATCTTACATGTCAGCACAACTTGGCTAATTTAATAATTTCGTTAGCAATTTGAGTGAGGGTACCTTTTCTGTTTTAAGAAGAGAGATTTTGTTAATTTGGTGGCAAAACTTTATATTAAATGAACATTGAACACGATATAAACTATTTCCGAGAAGTGAAGTGGGCGGCCACAGACAATAGAACCACACGCCGTGTATTCATTAATTCAGATTCTAAACGATTTTTTGAAAGCATATATCCTCCCGATCGATCTCTTTTCTTTCCATTGCTGCCAGTCTGAAAGAGGGCGCAACCCCGAGAATTCACGGGCGACGACCCAACAATCTGGCCTTCTGTACGAAGATATGATCACGCCATCTACCAGTCGTACTCGTATACCACTGGGGAAGAGCAAAATTTAATATGAAACCGTTCAGAATCTGAACTATGTATTCATCTGTGCGGACACAACAATCGCAAGCCGGTTCCGATATGAATATCGTAGCATTACAAAGGACCTTTGAATTTGCGTTTGACCTAATTTTTCGAGAATAGTTTATATTGTGTTATTGAATATTGAATAAACAATAAATGCGAGTTTCGGGTGGGGTTTGCCTGTTATGCAGCTTTGTAAGGTTTAAATATGCTATACCTCATTATGCATGAAACTCTTTATTTTGTACTAGAATTGTAAATAAATGTAAAGCTATTATACATGTGTTTACGAGTCATTGCATTTTATTGTTGTAGAATTTATGTGTTTAAAAGAAGAGTCTACCCCCAAAAATAATATTTTTTGATAACTGGTGAGCAGAACAAAACAACTTTGAAGAAAATCGGACAATTAATACAAAAGTTATGAATTTATAAAGATTTTGAAAAATTAGCAAATCAGTGAAAATTTTCAAACATGCCAATTTGATGACATCATGGGTGCACTACTAACCAGAATTTTCTTTATTTTGTAGTGCAAAATTCATCATTTTTATATAGAAAGATACAAAGTTTGTATTGATATAAACATGTAAATGGGGGATCTCAATATCTATCATGAAGATATGCATTAGTTAAAGTTTGAGGAAATCATATTTTTGGGGAGCAAGTAACTTGTTGTATTACATTGATAGGTAGATTAAAAAATGGTCAGTTGTGTACCTATGACGTCATCAATTGCCTATTTGTACTGTCTAAATATTGAATAATTCCTAACCTACTTATTAGTTGTCCGATTTGTTCTCAAACTTTGTTAATTTTAACACGATATAAACTATTTCCGCAAAATAAAGTGGCTCATGGACAATAGAGCCATTCGCCATGTATTGAACTGTGCGGACACAGCAAACACCAACCGGTTCCGATTTTAATATCATTACGAAGGACCATTGAATTGGTTTTTTACTTAATTTTACGGAAATAGATTACATCATGTTTTTGTTAATCTGATTTTTCTATTCCTGTTGGAGAAAACACTTCTTTTTAAGGTTGTGGGGCACGGGTATGAGAGGGCGCTCCCAAAGGTGACTTGCTCCAACAGCATGATCGTCCGAATCGCGACGAATCTCTGCGACCTTAGTCGGATTATTTCGGAGAAAATTGGCACGCCGAAGAGAGGTACCGCTAAATAATTATATTTATACACTACAAAGACACTGGTGTCAAATTTAACACCGGAATTTATACAAGACCACACCAGAAAAGTGTTAAAATAACACCAGTTGACAATCCATTTGATATTGCAAACACAACTGGTGTTGTTTAAGGTTGAATTGAATTGAATTGAATTAATTTATTTCCTTTTTCATATCCATAATCAATGCAAAATAACATCACAAGTAAAACAAAATAAAGGAGGCGAGTACCCTGAAAGCACAGCTTGTGTTGGGATCGCCTTTACAACAAAACAAAGTAAAACGAAAATCATCTCTTTGAAGAAAAAAAGTTAAAGAAAATAAATTATTACATATTATTATTTGGAGTAAGCAAACAATTTAAGAATAAAACGAGATGGGTAAAGGAAGGAAAATGTTTGAGAGCTAGAAAAGGTAAGAGAGAAGAAGAGCAATGAGAAGAAAAAAAAAATTTTGGCATTATAATATTAAATATCGATGTCAAGAGAGAGCATCTGGTGTGTTAAACACTTGACAGCAAGCATTTCAGTTGCAGGTGTTGGTCCTGTTGGACATTGAAACACGCCAGTACATTAATAACCATATGCATATGTCAATGTTAACATAAATGCAAAAGGAAAATATAATAGTACAAACAAGTATACAATTACGAGGAAATTAAATTATTTTTCATTTTACGCGAGGTCCCGAACAACACCAGTCGGTGTTTAAATATATTGATTTGATTCTAAACTGCGTTATCTTAACATTTTTGTGGTGTGGTCCTCTATATATTCCGGTTGGTGTTAAATTTAACACCAGCATGTTTACAGTTTAATAGTAATTGTTTGGCTGACGTATACTAGCGCCGATCAACAACCCTTAATGCGAAAACTTCGTATCCTTGAATTGTGGGCAGGGCTAATTTCTTTATAACACGATATAAACTATTTCTGCAAAATAAAGGGGGTCATGGACAGTAGAGCCGTACGCCGTGTATTGAACTGTGCGGACACAACAATCACAAGCCGGTTGCGATTTGAGTAGCGTTACAAAGGTGCATTGAATTGTCTCGTCTTGTCTTTCCGTTTATGCCCACAATCAAAGTTGATTATTACGGCATTTTAGGTGTAGATCGCGACCAGACTAATTTCTATCCAATCATTTTATTGTAATTAATCAAGTAGTTGTAATGATTACATTTGCGTATCCGTTTGTACATAGGTAACATTAAGTATTAAGTACTTAATGCCCAATATCAAGGTAACTCAAGTACAGGTAGATCATTGCCTTCATGTACCCTAATGCAATATATAATTGGCGTTCGACTTAATTTTACGGAAATACATTATGTCGTGTTATCTCTTCATGAAGAAATGTAGGGAGGAGCGAGTTCGCATTTAGAAGCATCCTCTATTACCAGCGCGCCGGAATCTTTAAACGGTTAACTCCAAATCAAATGATTCTTGCTTTGATTAAAAGCTTGACAACTAAACGTATTTCGCTATGTAATTAAGAGAATGCAAATTTTCTTGAAATCGACTTCAGTGACGTATCTAGTTCCAGTAGTTTGAATTAATCTACAATATTGCTAATTGTGAACAGAAACATTTTGATCATTGTCATCCTTTGTATAAAAGGCAGTAAGATAGAATACGGTATAGGCTATTTATTAGAGACGTGACGAACAAATGTCATTATACAGTGTATCGCGTCATGTTGCCAATTTCCTTTAAGTACAACTGGTTTAATAATTAAATGTCTTTCAAATACTCATGAACTTCTTATACATTGCTCTATTCCATTCAAAATTGTATTTATCTACATGTTTATCTGATTTTTCCGACTTCAAGTAAAGCCAGATATTTTTGATGTGGAGCCTTCCTTTATACAATGGTTCTAAATAACGAATCATGAAATGCATTTAACATAAACTTATATAAACGTTGTTACATGTACATTGATACATAAACTTTAGGGATAAGTGAAAAAAATTATAATGATGATAAAAATAATAATAATGAACGTTTTTTTATATAGCGCTTATCACTCGCACAGGGAAAGTCCCTAAGCGCTTAGAAAAAAGGATAAATAGAGATATAGAAATACTAATATTTTTGCCCTATACATGGATGATGGAATAAGTTAATAAGGTAATAAGAACAAGAAAAATGGTAGTTAATTTGGTAACATCAAACAGGTTTGTTGCAACAAATTTAAAAAGAATAATAACAGGTGTAAACTTAATCCAGAGACGTTACAAAGCACATTGTAAACAGCAAATCATTGAACAAAAAATAGGTTTTTAACAAAGTTTTAAAAGATTCTGCTGAGTTCGCCTCCTTTACAGTGTTTGGCAAATCATTCCAGAGTTCAGCTGAAGCATAGATTCGTATGTGTTTTTATGAAGTGATGATAACCGAAGTGTATTGCCAAATTGTTGCAGGAAGACTCGGATAGGAATTAGCAACAATTCAAAGAGCACCCATTAGAATGCGTGCACCCCAAAATAATAACATTAATTGAACAGGAGCAGATAATCAGATGAACAGAACAAAAAAAAAAAAAAAAAAAAAAAAAAAAATGAGACAAATGGGATGACTGATAAAACAAAGTTTTGAATGTTTAATCATTTACAGGTACACATTCTTCATTTATTATATTTACATTAGTGTTATAAAACGATACTTTTCCCAAAAAATATTTCCCCAAATATAATGTATCTTCATTATTTGTAAAAATATATGTTTACATGCATTAATACAAACTTTGTATTTCTTGGTAGAAAATGATGGTTAGTAGTGCTCTCATGATGTAATCATATTGGCAACATGTCTGAAAATTTTCACTGATTTCCCATTTTTTCTTCAAACCTTAAAAAATTCATAGCTATTTTCATTACTTGACAATGTTCGATTTTTTCCCGATCTTGCCTTGTCCTGCCCATCAAATTTGGCTGCTCCTGTAAATTCTTTTTTAATTATATTTTTGGGGTAGGGCTTCTATTGATTCCATAGAATAACACATTTCATTGTAAGCGCATTTATAGTGATGGTTTCATGCAACATTGCCATTTAACTTCCATCACTTCGTATAGGTGCGTGTCACGATCGGATACTCACCCCCAAATAATTTTTTTTCAACGGGCAGGGACAGGAGCAGAAAAGAATTGGTGAGCAAAACGAAAGAAGTTCGAAGAAAATAGGACAAGTGATGAATAAATTATCAATTTTTAAAGATTTTGATAAATGAGCAAATCGGTGAAAATTTTCAGACATGTTGCCAATTTGATGACATCATGAGTGCACTACTAACCAGAATTTCTTTATAATTTGTGGTGCAAAATTCATCATTTCTTCAGGAGGGTACAAAGTTTGTATGATTTACATGGGATTTACATATCTGTCATGAATATCCTATATTCAGAGTTTTGAGGATTTTTTTTTTTTTTTTTTTTTTTTTTTTTTAGAAAAAGAACATTTTATAACATTGATGTGAATATATTAAATGGTAAGTTGTGCACTTATGATGTCAATTGCCAATTTGTCTAAATATTGAAACATTCATAACTTTCTTATAATTACTGAGTTGTCAGATTTTTCTCAAAGATTTTTTTTTGTTACGTTCTGGATTTCTGCTCCTGTTAAAGAAACGTTATTTTTTTTGGTAGACTCTTCTTTTAAAGATCCACATCCTCAAAGGTGTCGGGTTCAAATCCTTTTAGCACTCTGCAGAAAATCACACTTATTTTTATGGTTTGATTTTTCACCAAAAATGTGTAATACATCAAGCTTGCAATACAATGCTTTGCATTCGTTTCCACCATTATTCGAATTTTGCACACTAAAAACTTGAAGAGCATTCTTCTTCATCTTCTTCTTCTTATTCATCATCATCATCATCATCTTCTTCTTCTTCTTTTTTCCTTCTTCTTCTTCGATCTTCTTCTTCTTCTTCTTCTTCTTCTTCTTCTTCTTCTTCTTCTTCTTCTTCTGCTTCCTCTTCTTCTTCTGCTTCCTCTTCTTCTACTGGCCCCTTCTCCTTCTCTCGCCTTGTGGCTTAGTTTTCATCCGGCATTTTTCTTACTAGTCTTCTCCTTCTAACTCCCTCTTCTTCTTTTTCTTCTTCGTCTTCTTCTCCTTTCTTCTTCTTCTTCTTCTTCTTCTTCTTCTTCTTCTTCTTCTTCTTCTTCTTCTTCTTTTTCTTCTTTTTCTTCTTTTTCTTCTTCTTCTTCTTCTTCTTCTTCTTCCACTACTTCTTCTCCTTATCCTCCTCCTCCTCCTTCTCCCCCTCCTCCTCCTCCTCCCCCGGCCCTCCTTCTAAGTTCCTCCGTCATTTCGTTCACTGCAATTATTTTTCCTGGGGGTGGGGTCAGGGGTTCTCCTTGCTACTGCTCGCCGTCGCCGCTTCATAAAGGCCAATAATTCAGCTATGGGATAAAATCAAACTAAAGATGATGAAAGCTGGTTAAGAGATGTCGTAAAATGATGAAATCTATGAACCAAAAAAAAATTACTGCCACGTCCCCAAGTCATGTTTACTCAGGGAAATGGAGCACACATGTATACCTTCAGTGGTGGTGTATGAGAATAATCATGATTGGCTGACTATCACTCAAGAGCATGTCTGTGTCCAATCAAATTTCTTGTAAAAGAAATTCTCGGACACACCTTCTGTCGATGTGTCTCGCGTTATTGACGACGGCTCATACCGCTCACCTAGTCACCGGCAGAAAGTAAAAGACAAGTTACAAAAATGTGCGGTAAGTAACCATCGTTCAAGATATAAGAGGGCACTTTGGGGTTTTGATAATTCTATAATATTAATCAGTTGCATTTATATCACTATAAATTGTCATATAATAGTATTACAGCATTTTTTAAAACTCATTTGACGGCTTCGTTGACGTTGCGGTAGCGGCTTTGCTCAGCCCGGCTAAGTATCGGGGTGGAAGCTGCCAGCAATTCGCTTGTCCCACGGCACAAGGCGCTACCTTTCTTTCAGCATTTGAAATGTAGTTTAAGATATTTTAATAGTGCACACTCGTGATATATAAACCCCAAGCAGTATAGTTTGATCCACAGGGCCTATTTACCCTGATGGTACTTACGAGTCAACAGCTCTAAACAAGTCGAGAATCTATCTATCTAGACTCTTGACTTGAGTCTTCTGTCTTGGTCATGTCAAATTGTCATTGTCAAGTGACAAATGTAAACTAACATTTTGTCATATTTAGACTCTCCGCTCCACGCCTCCTTCTATTGATATGACACAATCTCCAAGCTTTGGAAAATGCACATTGTTAACACATTGGCGGGGCCTATTTCATGAAGATATATCCAATATTTATAATTGTGATTATGAATAAGCCCCGCTCTTTGGAAAGTTCATATTTCTGCTTGGCAACAGGGCTAGGGCTAGATGCACCTTGACAGTTTTACCGTCCAACTCCCAGTGTCCCAGTGGACTCATACACCAAAGCCCTGCGCTAAAGATGAAGCATGTATCTTACACAGTGGCGAGACCTATTTTATTTCATGACAATAAATCCAATTCGTCTTAGCCCCGTACTGTGTGCGAGTATTTCAGCATGCAGCATGACGGCTCGAGCTATGCCTATAGCTACCAACCTCACGAAGAAGAATTGGCGATCTCGTACATGAAGAGAAATGCGTGATGCCGACTGCCTAATTCCGCTTGGTTGCACAGCAAACAATCGCCGGCACGCTACTGTGCATGCAATCGATTTCAATGCATTTCTTCTTCGTGAGCCTCGCGCTATGGCAACACGGATGGAGCTGTTAGAGAGAGAGAGAGAGAGAAAGAGAGAAATTTGGTTTAACGGCATGTATCATTCAAATTTGAATATTTACGCCAGGAGGAGAAGAAAGAAAAAAGGGGGTTAAAGTGCTTATGGTTAGGGTTTGAGTGCTTATGAAGTCCCACTCTATGGACTTTTTACACCCCTTGCACCAGGGGTGGG
>BQKZ01013520.1:0-12262 GCA_036244855.1 Temnopleurus reevesii | reverse complement strand
TGCCAGATGGGTTCGAGCAAGCTAGGACAGTCTCTTGGGATATCATGTCATTCCAATGAAAAGTGTCTTCTTCATCTTATAGGCCTACAGTCTTCCGTAGGAAATGATGTTAGCACTTCCAATATATTTTTCATATCATTATGTAATTTTAAATTGTTTTTAAGGCGTTGCTAACCTACAAGATTTCAACTTTTTAAGCAATGCTGGCATGCCTTTTAAACTTTGTGATTTTTTTTGTTTCACATTTTTATTTCAGTTTGCTAAATAAATGTGAATTGAATTGAAACAAAATTGAATAATTTTGATGCAAGAAAATAGGAATACAGTGGAACTTTGTTATAAAGAGATCGGATATAGCGAGATACCGGTTATAACAAGGTGATTTTATTGGTCCCAGCTCTTTATAGTTCTTTGTTCTTTTACCCTGATATAGTGAGGAACCTGATGTAACAAGGTAATTTTCATGGTCCCAAGGACCTTGTTATAACGAGGTTTCACTGTATCTCTTGATGATATTTTACTTATTAAAGAATCATTTAACTTAAAGCTCTTTTGTTAATACATTGACAGCATGTTGTATGCAAAACGTTATGGGTATCTGTAGTTCTAGTATGCTAACCACATATAATAATCCTGTGAGCGCCTTGTGCATCTAATAAGGATGGAAAGTGCGCTATATAAAATTCATTTATTATAACTATTATTGTAATTGTGTAATATCATGTGTGATTGACAGAATTGTTTTTTTTTTAAATTACAATTGAGATATAAAGTGAAATTCATTTCAGCATGGATATTGTGTGGTATTACTTATGATAGTTACAAATGATGAGGATGTAGAAATTAATAATTTGTAATGATAGTAATTAATTCAAAAATAAATATGATATTAAACAAATAGGAATTTTGGTGTTGCTTGAGGGCGTGCATTCACAATACCCATGAACTTTTCTCATACTTATTCAGATAAAAGAAAATCAATTGTGTACCTAAGCTATTTACCCATAGTGTGCTGCACTCAACCCAGGTGAGGTAAATGGGTACCTGGCAGGAATATTTATTCTTTGAAATGCCAAGTGCGCCGTGAATGGCTGCCGGGCTAAAGCCAGGGTAATAATAATGTAAAGCGCCTTGAGCACTCAGCAGAGTGGATACGTGCGCTATATAAATTGCATCTATTATTATTATTATTATTATTCCTCTTTCAAATAATGTGAACTTCAAATAATTTGAATAAATTATACCATTAGTAATTGATTTTCATCTATTTCATGTAAGTGTACACCCATCATATGTCTTAATTGGATTTGTTTCATTTGAAGTGTGTCATTGAAATGAAAATAATGTTAGGTCTGGGATTATCAAATCTATGAAAAATTTTGTATTTTGAAATATTTTTGTGTGCAAATTATTCTAACCGCAAATTATACGTTACAAAGTGCAATTATTTAATGAAATAAATATTGATTCCTACCATAATGTAAATCGGGCATATTTTGGCCATATCTTGCTGCATAGAGGCATTTACCATTATTTTGACAGTATGAATATAACATATAAGTGGCGATTGAATTATGCATTCTATATTTTTGCAAACAAACTGGTATATTGGACATTAAATAACGAAAATACTCTCATGTATGTCCTGTGTTGTGGAATGAATTTAGGTTATTAAGTACATTGTATTAGTTTTGACTAAGTATACTAATTAGTACCATACTATGGGGGTGTTGTTCTAAAGTTGCAATTGATCGCAAGTTTCAGTTGATCGGATCATGCCGATTAAAATCACTATTTCATGCACATCTTGTTAAATGCCCATACCGTGCGCAAATGAATATACACTTTACAGTTTTCAAAGTTGCAATTGATTTGCAGTTGATTTTTAACAACACCAACCATGTCTTTGTTTGATGTTTTGCTTTGATATGAAGTTAATCTTGCCAGTATACTGTTGTGTCTGAGATTATCAAATGTATGGAAAATTTGTATTTTATAGTGTTCTTAATTATTGTAAACACAAAATATACATTACAAAGTGCAATTAATTAATGAAATAAATATTGATTCCTTCCATAATGTAAATCTGGTATATTTTGGCCATATCTTGCTCCATAGAGGCATTTGCCATTATTTTGACAGTGTGGATATAAAAGATAACTGGCGATTGAATTATGCATTCTATATTTTTGCAAAGAAACTGGTATATTGGACAACAAATAACGAAAATACTCTCATATATGTACTGTATTGTGGAATGAATTTAGGTTATTAAGTACAACGGAAATTTGTCAAGGATTTTCTAATCAGAAAAATATTATCTTCCTGTAATGTTATATTATGTTTGAAGATTTGGTTGTATTGTATTTGATGAAAATTAATTCCATTTTATGAACATCATTTATCACAATTCACACCACAAGTGTGCCATTAAGGTGTGATTGCAAAAGTATATTTCATCAAATTTCACCTTTAATAATGATATTAGTATAGATGTTTCTATAGCGCTAAAAAAAGAATAGCATAAAATTGAATGTGTTAACCTATTATCTTTTCTAATAATTGAGTTTCAGAATTTAAATTTTCAATTTTCAATTTCAATTTTCAGTTGTAACCCCAACTGTGCAATTTTATTCTAAAATAGTTTTGTATTAAATGCATGTATATGTGTATAACTGAAATTTACTGCTAATTAATCTGAAATCAGGATATGTCTTCCTATGTGTGTCAAATAGAAATTTATATGAAATATTTACTTTTCATATATCATATAAAATGAAAAAGTGAAAAATTGTCACATATTCTAGAAATTATATATTTGGATAAGGAATTTTAAGTTTATAATGTGAGAGATATGGACGGTGGCTACCGTCGCAATGATAGCTTTTTTTAAAGCCCAAATGCAGTTTTGGTATTGAATAAGAAATTAAGATTTTACTTGATATTTGAGATGACTTATATCTGATATTATATGTTTCATTTTATTTAGAATTGAAGACAAAATTTGTGGACAAAATTTGTGGACAAAAATATTCGGTAGTTACGAAAACTTTACTTGAGCTGCAACGGGAGCATCTTTATTTACATTTCTTTGCATACCCTTCTACTAATGAACATAATGCAGCGTACAAGAAATAGACAACTTGTTATACATAGTGAATCCATCAAAAGTTTGTTGTATGTCTATAGATTCAGAAAATTGTCCATATTTAGGATGATAACATTGATCATGCATGTATAGAAAATGTGGCCAGGCAAACAAAAAAATCATCGTTTATTGCAATTTTCAATGCTGGTGAAACAATACCGGAAAGTGTGTCATAATTCCATATCCAGACAGAATGAATGTTATTTTGTTTATTTTGATTGATGAGTATGAATAAATGCGCATGTAAAGAAACTCCAATGTGTCTTGCGTTTACATCTTACAATGATGTCAGCGATATTTTATAAACCAGATTGTTGCATTTGGTATTGCATATCATTTATTACAATAAATATGACAAATTGAAGAGAGTTGATCAGGTGTCTCACGATGTGCAAACGTAGAACGTTAGTATAGTGACGTTTCGGCTGATGTATACTGCTAGCCTTCATCAATATAATGAAGAAAGACTACGCTCCGCGCGCTATACTAACGTTCTAGGTTTGCACATCGTGAGACAACTGATCAACTCTCTTTAATTATTCTTCACCACGATGAACCTCTTTCAAACCATAATAAATATGACCTTCGCTCCCATTTTTATTATCTTTACGTATAGTTCTCACTATTATCATTAACATGAAAATCAGAAATAGATTCAAACAATTTGAGTTCAATCAATTTATTCCCAACTGATATACCATGCTATATTTACATTCATAAAAGTCAATATATATATCAAAATAAAAGTACGAACTGCTAAAAACAAATCCATGCAGCATTTTGTTCTCTAAATTTAAAAGATTTGTAAAGTACAAAAAGGACCGAACTTGTTTCATTTTCAATATTAAGAGCATAAGATCATAATCATAAACTTTTTTTTGTTTAATTACTTATTTCACATGAAACAAGTAGAAATTTATAAACATCTAATTCTCTCCAAAAACAAGATCACACTATGTCCTACCTAAAATAATTGTATATAATTTTCCACAAGGGGCAATCGCAAATATTAAGCACACGATTTCCCATAGACTTCCGATTGATTAAATCGATTGATTGGAGATCTTTGTGTTGCGGCCCCCGGATATACTGTTCATATCTCAAATTCGTACTGCTTGGTACCCTGAAGCAAAACTCTTTATTATAATCACATAAGATTTTTCTTTCTCTCCTTTTTAACCTGATATCATGATCGATCAATAGCCTATACGCCACATGGGATGATACCCATTCCAAGATTATGGTATAATTACTATAGGATAGTGTTAATATTGGCGGATTTTTGGAGGATGAATGATGATGATGACGATAGAATGATGGTGATGATGACGGTGATGAAGATGATGAATTATAGTGGTGGTAATGATGATGTTGCATGGTGATGATGACGAGAGCGGAGGTAGACGACAGTATTGGTTGTAATGGTGGTGGTGGTTGTGGTGGTGATTATGATGGTGGTAGTGGTGGTGGTGGTATTAGTGGTGATAATGATGCTGGCGAGGATGATTATTATGTTATTGATGATCCCCTGAAGTTGTTATTACCTGCACGAGCAAAGCTCACTTTAATATCGGTGGTGTGCAAAATCATATAAACATCTACCTGATGGCTTCAAACACAATGAGCGTAGAATGGAAACAAAATGGAAAACAAGTTTTCATTCAACTTTAACAGTAATCATTGAAATAATTCATTCTGCAGTGGACCAGTGATGTCCGCAGATCTGTCCGCTGGATCTGTTTGTTGAGAGTTAGATGATATAGAGAGCACTCGTCCAGCATTGCATCTCTGGAAAAGTCCCATAACGTTTGTGCAGGTGATGATGGTGAACATGATGACGACGACGGCGATGATGATTACGATGCTGATGAAGACAGTCTTCCACTTATCTATGTATCACAACCTCTCAAGTTCAAAGTAATTATGAGTCGCATATGTCAAATGAAGAGCGGTTACCCCAGATGATGATGATTACGATGCTGATGACGACAATCTTCCACTTATTAATGTATCACAAACTCTCAAGTTCATAGTAATTATGAGTCGCATGTGAAATGAAGAGCGGTTACCCCAGATGATGATGATATGATGCTGATGACGACAATCTTCCACTCATCTATGTATCACAAACTCTCAAGTTCATAGTAATTATGAGTCTCATGTCAAATAAAGAGCGGTTACCCCAGATGGTGATGATATGATGCTGATGACGACAATCTTCCACTTATCTATGTATCACAACCTCTCAAGTTCACAGTAATTATGAGTCTCATGTCAAATGAAGAGCGGTTACCCCCAGATGCTGATGATATGATGCTGATGACGACAATCTTCCACTTATCTATGTATCACAAACTCTCAAGTTCATAGTAATTATGAGTCGCATATGTCAAATGAAGAGCGGTTGCCCCCAGATGATGATGATATGATGCTGATGACGACAATCTTCCACTTATTAATGAATCACAGACTCTCAAGTTCACAGTAATTATGAGTCGCATATGTCAAATGAAGAGCGGTTACCCCAGATGATGATGATATGATGCTGATGACGACAGTCTTCCACTTATCTATGTATCACAACCTCTCAAGTTCACAGTAATTATGAGTCGCATATGTCAAATGAAGAGCGGTTACCCCCAGATGCTGATGATATGATGTTGATGACGACGACAGTCTTCCACTTATTTATGTATACAAACTCTCAAGTTCATAGCAAAGCGCCTTGAGCACTCAACAATGAGAGTGGATACGTGCGCTATATAAATTGCATCTATTATTATTATTATTATTATTATCATTTATGAGTCTCATGTGAAATGGAGAGCGGTCACTCCTGCATCGCATCTTCTTTCGTTCATCTTGGTCGNTATGATGCTGGCGAGGATGATTATTATGTTTAATATTGATGATCCCCTGAAGTTGTTATTACCTGCACGAGCAAAGCTCACTTTAATATCGGTGGTGTGCAAAATCATATATACATCTACCTGATGGCTTCAAACACAATGAGCGTAGAATGGAAACAAAATGGAAAAACACGGTTTCACTCAACTTTAACAGCAATCATTAAAAGAATTCATTCTGGACCAGTGATGTCCACAGATCTGTCCGCTAGATCTGTTTGTTGATCGAGAGTTAGGTGATATAGAGAGCACTCATCCAGCATTACATCTCTGGAAAAATCCCATCACGTTTGTGCGGGTGATGATGGTGATCGAGCATGATGGTGAGCATGATGACGAAGACGGCGATGATGATTATGATGCTGATGACGACAATCTTTCACTTATTTATGAATCACAACCTCTCAAGTTCACAGTAATTATGAGTCGCATATGTCAAATGAAGAGCAGTTACCCCCAGATGCTGATGATATGATGTTGATGACGACGACAGTCTTCCACTTATTTATGAATCACAAACTCTCAAGTTCATAGTAATTAATGAGTCTCATGTCAAATGAAGAGCGGTTACCCCCAGATGATGATGATATGATGATGATGACGACAATCTTCCACTTATCTATGTATCACAACCTCTCAAGTTCACAGTAATTATGAGTCGCATATGTCAAATGAAGAGCGGTTACCCCAGATGATGATGATATGATGCTGATGACGACAATCTTCCACTTATTCAAGTATCACAAACTCTCAAGTTCATAGTAATTATGAGTCGCATGTCAAATGAAGAGCGGTTACCCCAGATGATGATGATATGATGTTGATGACGACGACAGTCTTCCACTTATTTATGTATACAAACTCTCAAGTTCATAGCAAAGCGCCTTGAGCACTCAGCAATGAGAGTGGATACGTGCGCTATATAAATTGCATCTATTATTATTATTATTATTATTATTATCATTTATGAGTCTCATGTGAAATGGAGAGCGGTCACTCCTGCATCGCATCTTCTTTCGTTCATCTTGGTCGCCTGTATCTTCCACTTATCTCTCCATGGATCGTAAACTTCCACGGTATCGAGGAGCGACTGGCCGTCATATCTGAGGTTAACGACAAAAATCATTCCATATTGAATTGCAGGAAAATCATAATATTAGTGTCCAGAGTCGAAGACGAGGAAAATGGTTCCCTTAGAGATTAGGTCTAAATCAGAAAAATATTGCTTTGATTAAAAACAGAAAAATCAGACGAAAAAAAAAGTTTTAAGCAAACCATACAATAAAAGTTAGCAATATTCTAACCATACGATTGAACGGTGATTGATTTGGGTTACGTGTTCACTCACTTCTCTGCAACTTATCTCTTTTTTCTTAGTGGCGGATCTAGCTTGTTATAAAGGAGGTGTGTTTGAGATGGTATGCGAGTGAATGTAGCGAGCGAATGGGGATGCTGTATAAAAGAAATGACACATGTTTGTTGGTTGATTTTTATGGGGGGGGGTTGAAACTCCCCACCCCTCCCTCTCTAGATCCGATTCTGTTGTTTTGTTTTAAAACCCTATTGTTCCCACACTTTAATGCTAATAAATCTATTTTCGTCGTTAAACCAGGGTGCAGCTGCATTCATTGATGCAACTTGTTTTAACATATTCCACCCCCCCCCCCAAAAAAAGGGGGCTTACCCTGACACTGCATATATTCTTCCATGTATGGTCGCCCCTCCCGCATAACACCTGGTGGAGTTCATATCCGAGAGAATCGTCCACTTGTTGGTGCGAGGGTTAAAGCATTCTGCAGATGCGATGTGCTGGGAGCCGTCAAACCCACCGAAAACATAGATCATCTCGTTTGCAACGGTTACACCGGCTCCTAAAACAATTAAAAAAAAGACAGTAATAAAAATATGGATAACTTATTCAGGACAGGAATTATTTCTACATCATACTCAGTCGCTTCTTCATCAAATTAGAGACGCTACACTTGTCTATATCTAAAACATTTTGTGATTTTGTTAATTGTTTACTGAAGCGTAAACGTCGTAGTTTAGTTGTTCTGACTCTCGCTTTTCAACTAGAGGGTCGCGGTTCGATTAATTCATCCACGTTGTGCTGCTCTGAACCCAGGTGAGGTGAACATTTATTCCTTAAATGCCTTAGCGCCGCGATGGCTATAGCCAATGTAATAATAATGTTAAAGCGCATTACACATTCTGCAGGGTGGATATGTGCGCCATATAATGATAAGAATAATTTTAAAATTGCCTTTTCGTCAGATTCAAAGTGCATTTAGGGAAGGTTAACAAAATGCATACATGTATTATTATTATCATTTTTTTACAAAAATGCCAGCTTACATATGAAACATACTCGTTTTAGTTGGTTTAAGACTCAACCCCAAGAAATTATTCAAAGAGATAAGAAGCTAGCAACGGAATTATAATAAATTTGCTCCTAACCTGATCGTTTCATATTCATGGGCGGGGCCGCCATCCACTCCCCGCCCCTCGGGTCGTACACCTCCACCGAGCTGTGGATCGAGGCGCCATCGTAACCACCTATGCTGTATATGACGTCATTGGTCGTGACAAGCTCCGCCCCTTCACGACACACGGTCATGGGTGTGATGTGCGTCCACCTGTCTATGTGCGGGTCGTATGTCTCTACGGAGTTGTGTCGGGAATCGCCGTCGAAACCGCCGGCGACATAGAGGAGGTCTAATTTCAAATTAAAAAAAAATGATTTAGTTCACCAATAGGAAGGGCTTTTATAAAGCGCTCTATAAATGTAGTGATTATCATTATTATTATTATTATTATTATTATTATTATTATTATTATTATTATTATTGTTGTTGTTATTATTATTATTATTATCATCATCATCATCATCATCATCATAATTGTAACTATTGTCATTATTGTTATTATTATTATCATTACCATTATCATTCATGTATATATAAGCCTTCGGCTTTCATGGAATATCCTTGTCATTGTATTTTTCTTGCATTATGGCGAATAAAATCAAAATCAAATCAAATCAAAATCAAAATCAAAACCAAATATCTATCTTCATGTTCAGCAAACACACGTGTGATTTGTCCCCTCCTCTTTTTCTTTGTGTACGACGCGACGTCTCGATCGTAACCCCAGCCAACAAATAGCTTTACTTCGTTTGGCACTGCTATTTTCAATGCGCGATGATACTTCAAATATTTGCCCTAACATTTGGTTTTATGATTATCTATCAAAAATAAAAATAAGAATTGTGAGAATTGTGAGACACAGTGAGTGTTCCGTCATCATATCTCATTCTAATCATTGTTGTTTTTGTCCTAATTTTAAATAACATTCTATTCAACAATCTGCATGATTACCATTGCACGCGGTCGCTCCGGGCAATCCTCTGCTAACGCTCATTGAAGCACACGGAGTCCAGCCAAAATCAGACGAATCCTGATTGGTCAGAACCAAGCACGTCACAGAACTTAGTCGTGACGTACCATTGTATCCTCCAATCACATACAAGCGTTGTTGATGCGCCACGGTCGCAAGATATCTTCTGCCATGTTCTAATTCCTGTGGGGAAAACACCATGGCTCAAATGCATAAAACTTTTGTATACAAAAATAAGCAACTTATATACCGACAGTTAAATTCGATGACAGCAAGAAGTCTTTAATGGCAGTCGATCCAAACCAATTTTGCACGAGAATAAATATTCAATAGCCCTATTCATTATCAAATGTGTGTACTGTATGTCAAGCCATCAAACTGCATAACTGAAACATAAATATTGCACAATGTCTATTTTCGGAAGCAAGAGATTAAACGTTTTGGGGATATAAGAAATAAAAACAATCCCCTCACTGAATGAAAATAATTGATTTATACACTGCAAAGAAGTGTTAGGCAAGTAGACAACCAACAGTTGGGCAATCTTTTCCCCATCCTTTCGGCAGATATTCAAGCTCCTTTTTCAACTAACCCAACTATTGAACAATATCGTACCCAATAGTAGGTGAATTTGACAATTAGCCCAATAATAGGGCAAATCAGACAAATCAGAAGAAAAAAATCAGAAAAAAAATCCCGACATTTGGATGGGTTGACTTTTTGCCCAACAATTTGTGCAATTTAGGTTTGGCACCCATGGGCAGAATTCAATAAGAAGAAAACGTACTCTTACAAATGAAATACATCTAACAACTTACAGGAAGAGGTATCCATTCTGATGTTTTAGGGTTGAATTCCTCGACCAATGACAAGGGTTGACGGTCAATGCCAAATCCTCCGGCTACAATTAGTCGAACGTCCCCACCTACATGGAATAAGCGAGAGAAAATTTCCTTTTAAACCAAATATTTCACTCAATCATTCATACGCAGAAAAAATAAATTCATAAAGAGCATTAATCACACATTGGCATGTTTCATAAAACTGTTTGTAGATGTACACACGACTCTAAAAACAACTGATGATCCTTTCTCATGCGCGATACAGCGAGTTATCATTTGCTGCAGGAAAGGATCACCAGTAGTTCTTAGAGTCAAGCGTATGTCTACATATAGATTTATGAAACACAACACATGTTCGAAATACTTAACTTTCACTGATATATTGCATTCATAAACATTAATAAATCAATGCATAAATGGTGAATAAAATTAGGGTGTGTTTCAAAATAATGCTTATGTTTTCACATGAGCTCTAAAATGCTAGTAACTCAGTGCTAGAAGATTAATAATTGTTGTTTTTGTCATTGCTATTTTGGTCGTATCATTATGTAATTTCAAATTGTTTTTAAGTGGTTGCTTACCTACAAGTTTTCAACGTTTTAAGCGATCCCGGCATGCCTTTATAACATTGTAATTTTTTGTTTAACTTGTTGATTTTAGTTTGCCAAATAAATGTGAATTGAAGTTGAATTAAAGGAAATTAAGCCTAGCAGTATTCTTTTCAGGTATGCGATTATTTTCAGAGTCATTAAAAGTTATTCAAAAGAAAATTTGCGTAGGCGAGATTAGCGTATTTTCAGTCATGATTTTTAATGACTGCTTACTTATTCAGCAATAGCAGTTCAGGCTTGACCTATTTCACACGTTTGTAAAATGCGGGAAAATCATCTAATCTTCATTTAAAAAACCGATTCTTTTTCTGCTCACCGGTTCTGGGTTGAAACCTGGGTCCATGCATTTCAGCTCTCCTGTCGGGTCTCAAATGAAACATCTTTGCCTCATCGACTAAATCTCGGCAATCATGGCTTGTTTTTACAAGAGGCTTTGAATGAAAAAGGTAAAAAGTTGAAAGAGTAAAAAGTAGATTGAGTAAAATGACGAGTAATTTTGTTTCGTGTTTTATTTGTAAAAAACATGGTAGTCCCATTCAAGTCACGTAGTTCTGCTCTACAAGGGATCCACGCTGCACAATATATTACAATCATTGGTATAACATTGATTGATAATAATAATACAATAACAATTAAGGCACACAGTGCAGTGAGAAGGATATAGTCATATCAATATATTGGTATTATTATTGTCTGCAAGAGGCAACTATTTCTTAATTTTTTCGAGCAAACATTGATTTCGAAACGCTTATTTTTGATACCTTGATCAATATGTAATATTTTAATAGCCATGCACCGAAAACAACGAAAATCGTTCGTAATCTAATATTTCATCCGGTCTTGGGAGATCTTTGGTTCGATTCATACTCGAGTATGCCTGTGCGAATTTATTTTTCTCCACAGTCAGTGACAGTGATCATCTCGGAAACGCATTGTCAATCATGTTTATTCATGAATGGGATAAGCCAATCATCATTTCAGCAAATACGATTTTACATGCTTATTTCCCCCTCGTCGATACAAAGACCGGTTCGTTTTGAGGTTTTTTTTTTTACAAAACATTTACAATCATTTGTTTAGATCTATTTCAGAATAAATGTAACTGTGTCTCGATTTGATAACATTTCACATCGTGTTTTGACATTTCGAAATGTTTTGTGAACGGTAGACCACAAAAAGTAAACGATATTCATTATCGGATTTAAAATGGTGTTATACTTACATTTAAAATTAGACCTCTATAACTCAATTGTATGATATAGACCAGGTAAATAAATAAAAGCATATGTATATAAAATAATTAAAATAAATACAATTAAAGTTTGTTTACCTGTTTATCTACGACATCAGTTAGAAAGA
>BQKZ01013519.1:0-10105 GCA_036244855.1 Temnopleurus reevesii | reverse complement strand
ATAATAAAGCATGAACGGTGCTATGTTTTTCTCTGAAACCAAATTGATTATCAGAGAATATATCAAAATGTTTGAAGAATGAAACGGTACGTACAAAGATAATTTTTTCAAGAACTTTGGAGAAGGATGGTAACAAGGAAATTGGGCGATAATTATTAATGTCTTGTAGGTTACCTTTCTTAAAAAGACATAAAACGCCGGACTTTCGCGTTTCTTTCTTATCTCTTATCATCCTTATTTATAATTTCGTTCTATATTTCTCACCAAGTTATATTGCATTACTTCTCTTTTTCTAATCACGAAGATATCTACGACGTGGGCACAAGAGAGATTTCCGCAGGTCTCGAAGACACATTGATTATATCGGTTGAGTAAGTAAATGTCATATTTCAATTTCAATTATAATTTACACTTTATTTCAATTTGACTTTCATTTACAATAGAAAAATCAGTGGCGGATCCACGGAGGGTTGGGGGTTTGCCAAGTCAAAAATGATAAAAAAAAAAAGCATAAAAGTATGCTTAAAATCGACAGCTGGCAACCCCCTTCCACCCCCCTTCCACACCCTCCCCCCTTGCTCGCTTAATTATTTGCGAGCTCGGGCTTGGTCGCTCCACTCCCTCGCCGATGTCTACCTTGACATCCTAAACCCCCCTCTAGGGAAAAGCTGGATCCGCCCCTGAATATAATTAAGCAACAATGAAATAATTCATTCATTGCATGAAGCGAAGTACAAAAGATTCATTAAAAAAACAATCAGAGACAAATTTGAAAAATTAAGATTTTGAAGTTGAACCATATTGAAATGTTAATTCCATAGAAAGAAATATATATAAATAAATCAAGTGATTCCATAGAAAAGTAATGGATGTGCCTAGTCAGAATTGCACTTGATCGTTAGGGGCGAATTGAATCAAACTTATTTAAAACACAATATAAAGTTATAATTCATATTCATGCAGGGCTACCGCTTTTTTTCAGTTCCCTTTTGATGTTATGGTGAAAACAAAGGAAAATTAGTGGGTAATGCCATACAGGGTGAATCATTTCTTCATTGTTATCAAAGTGGTCATATTTGACAAAATTATTATTATCATAATCATCATCAACACCATCATCATCGTCATCTCCATCATCATTGTCACCATTATCATAACTTTTTTCATCATGATTATCATCAGCGAGCTTTAGATGCGCGACGTGGAAGTTATTTTGGACGTTAAATCTATGACAGGCCAAATTGGTTATTAATGTGCTCTCGAACGCGTGTGGAAAGAAATTTGTTTTTCTACACACTTGTCTATTTTTCCATGTGAGAATCAGATTAGGTCATACAAGGACATTTAATGGGATGCAGGCACTGCTCTTACGGTGATCGAATTTGCGTTAATGGCGTGCTTTACCCGTTAAGCCCTGGTCACATAGAGCCCCGGAAGCAACACGATTAACCCCGACTCGTTGTTCTGAGGCAGTTAACTGTTAATTAACAAAGAGTCGGGGTGAATCGTGTTGCTTCCGGGGTTCTATGTGATCGGGGCTTTACAAAACAAAAACACACCAGCGTACGTGTTTTCGAAATTGGTGGACGGAGGCTTCTGGACGGTAGAAACAAGTGCGCATCGGATCTGTGCTTTGAATGACAAGTTGGCAACTGATATGCGCATCATTCATTGCGCACATGGTGCACACCCATTTATTATCGTCCATAATTACCCTCCGTCCATCGAATTCGAAAGCCCACTAATGGCTGCTTTGGCGGTCACAAAGCAAAATTACGCTATAATTATCGACCTCGCCGTAATAAAAATGACTTCCAATTAAGCGAGATAGTATTACGGTCTCAGCAATACATTGTTCCAATTTCCTTTTTCTCTGATTCTTTTTTAAATACTGAATATTCAGGTACCGCTTGGCGCCAAAGCATCCTTTTCCAGCTGGCTACGACGACAGTCTCGCCGTCACGAAATGGCTGCTGAACCACGCCAGCGACTACGGCGTCGATCCGACTCGCGTGGGCGTAGGAGGAGACAGCGCCGGAGCTTATCTAACCGCGGCCATCGTACAGGCAATCCACGACGACTCAACCGTGCCCGACATCCACCTCCAAGTCCTCATTTTCCCCTGGTTACAACTTTTCGATTTCCAGACCCCTTCTTACCAGAAGAACGCTCATCTTTTCGGCGATCGCACATGGCTTCCAAACGACATTCCCGGTTTTTGCTTCAGCGCGTATTTCAACGGTATCCTCAATGATTCGCTCGCAAAGCAAATGCCGTTTAACAACCACACCTCCGCGGAGTTCAAAACGTCCCCGCTCTACCGCAAGATATTCAACCATTCGCTCATCCCCGAAGCATTCCGCGACCCCGCTTACTACACCCCGCCGAAATCCAACGACTACGGCGATGAGGCGATTTGGAACGATGTAAAGGACACCCTCCTTGATCCGCGTTTCTCGCCGATCGTTCGCGCCGACATGACGGGGTTACCGCCTACGTACATCGTGACAGCCGGTTACGATCCGCTCCGAGACGACGGCATTTTATATTACCATCGCCTGAAAGACGGAGGAGTAGAGGTCCAATGGGTGAACTACGAGAGTGCCTTTCACGGGATCGACTGGTACGGTCCTGTGGCGTCGGAAACTGGGCAAAAAGTGCAAAAGGGATTTGTTAACTTCATCAGAGACAATTTATGATCCGAATGTCTTTAATTGTTTGATAAATTGTTATATTTCGTCAGTATCAACAAGGCATATACACTGATGTAAATTCTAAATGAGCGCAAAGTGTTCTATTGTCAAGATGGGACTTTTGCGAATCGACTGACTTCAGATTAGCTATTAGTTTAATTGTGTGGGGTTTTTTTTTCAATGTAAAAAAATGGTCACAAATGCCAAAATATCATGATAATAATCAGGGCGGCGTTTTACCCGAGTCGTTCTTAAAGTTACACACGATTTTAAAACAGACTGGACTACGTTAACGAGTTTATTTTTCGCATAGGATTCTCGAAAATTTAGTACAAGAACTGATACCAATCGTGCGTAAAGTCGTTCTTAAATTCTTTCGTAACTTGGTGAAACAACGCCCAGGTTTCGATTTACATGTCAACGTGTCAGTCGACGAACGTTCGCCATAGTTTTGCGCGACTCTGCATTGTTACGTCACAACGGTGCTTCATCTATGACGAGCACAGAAATATACACACATATATATTTCTGTGATGACGAGCCCTCCCATATGTGACGAGCCCACGTCGTTTGTACGCGCGATTCATCATGTGATATTATGACGTCACAGACGTGATCTGAAAATCTGAAATCGAAACTGATTTTGGAAGTCAATGAAAGGAATCAGTGTACGTTTTAACGTGTACAGGCCCGGGCACACCAAACACGGCACGGCATAACGGCACGGTATTTACGCGTTATCTTGATTGTTATTGGTCAGCGCGCTCCTCCGCGCAAAGGACGCTTCACGATTGGCCAATCACAGAAGAGAAATCGCGTAAATACCGTGCCGTGATGCCGCGCCGTGTTTGGTGTGCCCGGGCCTTACTTCCGGTCCACTATGACATATGGGGCACGTCGACTTAAATCGAAATCTCCACATTCATTTTTCTTAATAGAGAACAGACAACCGTATGATAAATTTGATTGCATGAATATCATTAGAGTTATCACTTTGACCACACACCATGTTTTTATTTTTTAAATCAATGGACCAATTTTGATTTGTATAAAATGCTATTAATCAATTACGCTTTTTTATTTACAAAGGGTAAATTCTTGCAATTCAGGTAATTTTTGCACTTTTCTGATAATACAAAGTTCTAAGATCAAATAAATAAGATTAATGTGAATGGTTGATGTTTCTGACTTTACCTTTTTTTTTATTTTCTTATTCATTGGCTTGTTTTGATGTTTCATGATGACTTTAACGAATTAATACATGCATATTCACAGTCAGTAACACCAACAAGAGCATGAAATAGAATGAAGCACAATTTAAATGGTGTAAGCGGGCGGTCAACTTTCAATCAAATGAATTCCTTTTCCGAGTTACTTTGACGCGCTCGTCTTTGTCTTTATTTCCCTATGTTCTCATACAGTCATGAATCCGAATAAAGACGATATAATCCATATTCCGTAAAATAAAGTGGAACGCCAATTGAATGCTCATTTGTAATGCTATTCAAATCGGAGCCGGCCTGTGATTGATGTGTGTGTCCACACAGTTCAATACGCGCGCGGCATACGGATCGATTGTCCCATGACCATGACCTATGCCCATGCCCATGACCCACTTTATTTTACGGAAATATTTTATATCATGTTAATAGCTTATTTTTCCGAGAGAGTTTACACCCAGCCGATGCCATTCTCCAGTTGAATTTAACTCTGCAATATTGAGAGTATCTGGTTTGAAGGAAACTAAAATGAGTACAGAAAGTGAAAATTCAAATTGGCTTGCATGTCTCGATTTTTCGAGGGCTATGCACTCTGCAAGCCCAGCTTTTTAGTAGACCCCTCCATTTCCAGTTCCATCATTTTTTTGCTGTTGTTAGATATCATTATCGTATCCCATGTTAACTTTTAATGTATGAATTGAGTTATGTATCATGATTTATTTGGGACTTTGTAATTGATTTTTATCATATTTTGATTTGATTTGAAATGAAATGAAAATAAACTAAACTGGAACTGAAGCTAAATAGATTTTCCTTTGCTTTAATATAGTCTCGAGTCAGAATAGACAGAGGCCGATTGCACGAAATGGTCTTAGCTATCCTCTTCTCGCTAAGACGTGTATCATCCTCGCAACATATTACACCTTCACGTTTGTGTTCAAGTTAAGAGGTTGGCACAAAAAGTAAAAAAAAAAAAAAAACGTCTTAGCAATGGGAGGAGAGATAAGACCATTTCGTGCAATTGACCCCTGAAACTGACATAAAAGAGTGGGAGGATATTAAAAACTTTGACGCCGTGAGCTACTAAACTAAGAGCTTACACTCTAAAAAAAATAAAGTCTATTCAAATTTGAATCAATGTTGTGTGCGAGGGGCACTCAATAATCAGATATTCAAAAGGAATAGAATTTGCGTTGTATATAGTGCTTTATCACATCATTCTGAAAGCACAGTGTGTAGTTTCATGAGACGATGCATCATGATTATTGAGTGCCCCTCGCACACAACATTGATTCAAATTTATTCAAAATTGACTGCTTTGAGAGTGTAGTTGAGGCCCCTGAAATCAGGATGCTTAGTGGTTAGTTGGCGTCAAGGGGTTCCTTGAACTGCTGCACAGAAAGGTTCCCTGTTGCTCTGAGGTGGACCGTCCCAGTCGACAATGGTCCCATTACATTGAAATAGGATATTAGAATAAAAGACACTCAGAAAAGGAGATATATTGTCCTTTTTTTTTGGAACATATAACGTTCCCAAGAGATTTTGAATTGCCTAAAACAAGCACATTGGAACCTTTTGCGGTATTGTATTTCATGGCAAGAACATATTATGTTGAAAGTGTTCCAAAAACGGTACACACCAGTTTCAATTTGACCCCCTCCCAATTACAAGTGTGTTTATAGTTAGCAGTATAGACTTTTTTGGTTGGCCAGTTAAACCATGGTCTTGGTTCGCAAGTTAAACCATGAGAAATGGGTTATTTGATCCGTGTTTCAGAAAAAAAAAAAACCAGCTAGTCCAGTTGAGGACTACGTGTTCTGATATCACATACCTCTGCATATTCTCTGACACAGAACACACAGGGACTGCGCTAGCGCCTCTATCAGAGAGGCAAGCATAATTAGAGGGTTATGTAAGGACTCTGTGGTTGAGTGTTATGCAGTCCATGTGTGTTCAGTGTAAGAGAATATGCAGAGGTGTGTGCTATCAGAACACGGAATCCTCAACTGGACTCCTGCGGTGGTGACGAAAGACGCTATGCGTCATTCCAAACGTGCCGCTTGCTTGCTTTCTGACAAATTAGTCTAGCGCCATCGCATCTCCGACAATACGAGTTAAACTGTTGAAATTGATTAGACCAAATAAATAACCACAGTTCGAGATATTGCAGAGGAATCGTATTTTGAATCATTTGAGTGAAGATTTCCAAGAATTCGTTCATTTATCAAGTTCTCCAGGATGGCATCTAAGATGGAGCTCGATTTAACTGCTTCAGCGCGCCCAATCTGGCTCGTCAAGGTAATATTTTTGCAGGGTATTTAAAAACATTACACGAATTATAATGTGTGGGACAATGCTTTCCAAACAAATTGATGTGCCAAATTTATCTTAAAAGTCCTTTATTTGTATGCATTGCTAAGTCTAGGATTCTTTAGTTGTTTATTTCCATTGACTGGCAATTTCTTCCCTTAAAAAAACATAGTCAAATCTTGAAATAAGCCATCTTTCTATACTGTTAACAGTTATGGCGCTGTGCATGTGGATTGTGTGCAGTTCATAAAATTATCCGCAAATCTGACTTTATTCTATTGTTAAGATTGATTTCATGTGGTGGACGAGGGACAGCAAACAATCATAAAGCCGGCATCTTCATTCAGTGTTGAGTTAAAGCTGAGCTTACTAATGAAGTAGACGCTCTATGAATAACCAATGGATACAGGCAGATTTAACTTTTGGCTTGCCTAGTTTGTGAAATTTGGTTTGCTCATGTCAAGGCATGCATCTAACAATACATGTTGCTGCGTTGATGGGCAATTCGCAAATGCACGCTAGGCAAACTCTGTTACTTGTCTTTGCATGGGTACAAGGGAGCTTTTGTGATGAAATATCCTGGCTTGTCTAGTTCTAAGACTGAATCGGGCACAAAATAGTAAGTTCTTAAAAGTCTTGTGATTTTATGCTATCCCCTAGTAATGTATAGAATTTATATTACAGCATTCAAGTACAAAACACAGTCACAAATGTTGTTAGTCATCGTTTTTTTACCTGGCAATGAGCAGAATATTCTCCTTCAAGTGATAACATGCTATGATTATATGACAGTTTTTATTGGTTTTTATGCACTAAAAAATAAGCTGCTTGCCTTTATGGATTTACATCATATAACTATGTGATAAGAATACACATTTTAACTGATATTGTTTGTGGTTTAAGAACAAAATAACTCTCTTGAACCACTCTTTTCTTTCCAGGTTCCGAAGTACGTCGCACAGAGATGGGATAAATCAGACAAAAACGGCCACATTGGAAAGATCCGAGTCGGAAAGTAAGAAACTTATTGTAAAACAGTCTGAAATGATAATGTTAGTAACTAAATACACGTAATATACAGTAACTGTCATTTATACTTGCCTAAGTAACAAACCAAAGTCCCATGAGGCTTGGTGGAGAGAGAGGTCTTGCAAAGGTGTGCTCCCTTTCAAAGCTTGGGGTGAAGAGGCTGATGTATGCCTAGAACTAGTGCACCCTTGCCTAAGTTGAGTGGATGTGCACCCTGGCATAACAACAGCAATGGTCCATGCCTTTAACAATAGACCACTTTCGTAATGTATTCAAATTTATTCCCGTTTGCCCCAAGACGAACTATTTATTCAGCAGTCAGAAAGTAATGAAAATACAATACTCTGAATGCCACATTAACGTTGCTAGGTTGGACAAACCTTGTAGCTAGACCAACCTAGAACCATTGTAGCTTGACCAACCTAGCAACAATCATTACATGCTTTCCACATTCCTTGTATTGCAATGCGATTATTCTATATCAGGTGAACAAATATTTTGTCATTGTATGCTTGACAAAGAAGCGTGCATAAAATTTGAATACATTACGAAAGTGGCCTGCGGTTTAGCTGCATGGCTGCAGCCCCTTTCACACTAGCCCCTTTCACACTAGCCCCTTTCACACTAGCCCCATTTATACCATAAACCATTTAGTTCAATGCAATCTCACTTTCGGCCCAATCAATAAACCATAACATTTTCAATCTGGAAATTTATCTTTTACATTTTGCTACCCAGGCAAAAGTTAGATCTTCTTCCATACACCAGCTGTACCGTATTTGCACCAGTGTCAGGCCCCTTCAGCTGTTTTGCTCGTTCACAAGCCACAAAATCTAATATTTAAGATTTATTTTATGATTATTATTCACTGGAAAGTCTGGGCTTTTAATTGATGTGCATAACCAATGGAATGCACCCGTATATTCGTATATCAATCGGCGATCGCCAAGTGACATGGGGCAGGAGTAGCCGGCATCCTGCCTTGTAATTTAAGCTTCCATAGGGATTGTGTTGAAGCTTACTGTGCGCTTATTAATGCGCGCGCATAAAACTTTAGTGCGCGCCATAGACAAACTACATGAAGCTTCGGTGCCGGAAGCACCTGCAGGGCCGGGTACCGGAGCAAATACAGAACTGTTTTTCCAGCATACGGAAAGTGTATGGGAGTTTAAATTCTGCCTTTTGGACTATACATTAATTATCAAAATTGCTTCAATTTAGATCATAAGTTGAAGTGATATTGCAAATTGTTGTTTACCGAAAGGCAAAACTTTGAGTGTGCTTACATGAAAGCGTTATAGAAGAAGAAAAGTTATGTCACATGTGGGTTTTAAGTAGTGTTTTGAAACATCCAACAGAATCGGCAGCTCTAAGTTTAAATGATAAATTATTCCACAGCTCAGGAGCTGCATACAATATACGAAAAGCTGTGATACCATAATTCTTTGTTTTAGTGGAGGGTACAACAAAAAGGTCTTTTATACTGGATCTCGGAGCTTCACTTGGTTCTACACTGTCCATGTTTTCAAGGTAGTCAAATGGTAATGTTGCATGAAATTTATTTCAATTTCAATGAAATATCTTCTAACATGGCATTAATATGCATTTCAATGGGGTGTTCTTTAGATTGCTGCTATTTCAAGATTTGTGCAACAATACCCCAAAATTCCCTTTGGCTACTGTCACTTTGTGAAAATAGGGACAAATTTATACCCTGCTGATATTTTCATTCTAACCCATGCCTCATGGCTCAAACTACAGCCTCCGCTCCAGTAAAAACTCAGTGGTCTCGAATATTCCGAGGGTTTGTTCTTAAACAGGTGAATTTAGCTTTGACTTAGAACTGTGGACCGAAAACATGGAACAGCCTTTCACATGAACTTCGGTCGTCAAACCCTCTTGAAGTGTTTAAGCGCAAGCTAAAGACATATTTGTGTACACGGTAACTTTTCACTTTGAACTTAGGAGATGCTAAAATAATGTGTAGCGCATAGAGCAGTTTGCCAGATTACGCGCTATACAAATGCCAGTTTATTATTAATGTAAATATTATAGTGCTACTCTCTGCCATCTTTGTACAATATTTTTTTTGTTTTATTTATTTTACCTCCTTTGTGGTATATTTTTTTTCTTCAAACAGAAAGTTTGGCAAACCAGACATTACTTTGGTGATGGACGAAGGCCTGGCGAAGACCAAGCTGACCCCGAACGACCCCGACATCCCTGTGGAACACAAGATGCAGGTCATGAGTGCGCCGCCCGGTGCTATGGTAGTTTACTCTCAGGGGGCAACGGGTAAGTTAGATAGGGAACCCATCCCTTGAATTATTGTACTCTTGGTGAAAAAGCTGTGAGTCTGATGTTACTGCTTTTAATCAATACAAGGTTTTCCTTGAGCAGACCCAGTCTTTACAGGCAAGTGGATCTACATGGTGCTTATTGGGTAACCGTACAGAGGCAACCTTTATTGTTGGTGGTTCAGCAAAATGGGTTATGAATCTAGTTACAGATTAATGATAATTGTGAGCCACTGTAGGAGGCAACCTTTATTGTTTTTGGTTCAGCAAATTTGCTAAAGCTAGGGTAATGATAATGTAAAAGCGCCTTGAGCACTCTGCAGTAGAGTGGATATGTGCGCTGTATATATTGTAAGTATTATTATTATCATTATTTAATAACTGAATTGATAAATATACTCTCTTTTTTTTTCTTCTCTGAATGGCAGATAAACTCTCAGTGGAAGGCAAGGTGGTGGAGAGACTGGAATGCCGACCAGTGGGAAGTGCTTCTTACATGTTGATGAAACGGTAGGACCTGTTTGTTTTAAAGGGAAAGACTAGTTTTGTTTCTTCT
>BQKZ01013518.1:0-11465 GCA_036244855.1 Temnopleurus reevesii | reverse complement strand
GAAACCCCTGGGTCAATGGCTCCAAATGGTTTCATATCTATCCTTTTCTAGCTAAGATGTTTGACTTCTTGTGTCACCCTCTTAATATATAGCGTTGATATGATCATGTTAAGAGGCATGGCAATAGAAGTTATAGACGTCTTAGCAAGAAGAGTAGAACATTTCGAGCAATCGGCCCAGGGGTTTTGACCCGCCCCCAAGAAAATATTACATTAGTAAAATGAATTGAAGAAAATAAACCACATATGAATAACAAAAGATATCCATCGAAGGAAAAACTTCCCGCCCCTCAAGAGCAAATGATAGGCTACCCTTCTTTATCGTAAAAAAGTGCACCTTTTTCGCTGACCCCTAAAGAATACCTGCGGTAAACGCCTGTTAATATTTTTTGTTGATTAATTCCACTGTCCAATCCAACAAACACTTCCCATTTCCAAGTGATTCAAATGAACGCACGAATGAACATAATATTCAACCAGGCCTGTCATTCACTCAATATGAATTTCATTACGAATGACCCCATTCCCTTGAAAATAGCAACTCACACACCTATCCACACACACGAAACACACACATCCATACACACACACGCACACACTCCCCCATCCACACACCCACGCACACAGACACACACTTACACATACATACCCATCCATACACACGCACCCACACAAACGCACGCACGCAGACACACACACTCACCCACATATACACACACACACCCACCCACATACACACACAATTACTACAGTAAATATTATCTGTGATTGCAACAAATTCACACCATTTTACCCTTCTCAGTTTTTCATTACAACAAAAATAATATTTCGGATTGGTTTGGTTATTTTTCCATATGTAACTATTATTGGATTAATCTTTGTCTCTATCTCTGGATTAATACATATTTTGGCTTTAACACAGTACAAAGCAACGTGCAAAGATGCCAATCGTTCCAGAATGTGCATGAGGTGTAATTTCATACAATTAAAGGATTTCCTTCTCAATGAATAACTACGGAGGTGTTGCTCAAAAGTTGCAATTGATCGTAAGTTGCAGTTGATCGGTACGCGCCAATCAAAATCATTGTTTCATGCACGTCTTTTTGAATGCGCACACCACGCGCGAACGAAAATGCGCGTTACAATTTGCAAAGTTGCAGTTGATTTGCAGTTGATTTTGAGCAACACCCCGTAAGAGTTTGGCTATTTTTGTCATGCTGGCTGACTTTTGTTCAGCTGTTGAGTTATTCATATTTTAATTTTTAGCTCAAGCAATTCTGGAACAATTGACATCTCTAACAGTACTTGGACTTAAATACAGCAACACAACAACATTCATATTCATCATATTGCAGTATCTTTTATTTACAAATGAATCACATTGTTACAAATTTACATACATCTGTATTTACAAATAAAATGAAATCAAATTCATACCATAATTCATACATCTGTACCTGATAGTTTGTGAGCCCTAAAAGATACATGCTTGCTCTATTTTTGATTAAAAGAACTATATACCAAATTAAAGCGATGATTTCGTCAGCATTCAAGATCAAAAGTATTAATGCATAACCAGATATGACTGACTGAATGAAATCAATTCTAATTTGGGCCTCTTGCCGATTGCTAAAGCGTATACAGTCCAACCTCGTTATAAAGAGCACTGATATAACAAGATCTCGTTATAACGAGGTAGTTTTCCTTGTCCCATCTCTTTGTATTTTATTGTATTTTGGCCCTGATATAACAAGGTGTCAATATAAAGAGATATTTTCTCTGGTCCCAAGGACCTTGTTATAACGAGGTTTGACTGTACTTGTAATGTGTCAGTGACCATTACTGATCGTTCATTTTTTTTGTCGGCTGACATATGCCTCCTTTATTTCCAATTCGCATCCATTGACTTTTTATTCTATCAGTATTCATTCATTTGAACACCTTATATTTTCCTTAAGATTGGGAGTTGACAACTAAGCTCTTCTCAAAAGATAGAATTGTGACTGAAATACTACTGCATCCAATGTATATACAACATACATGATTATTGAGCAATTACAACTATCCGTTTCAATTAATTTCTAGTTTTATATTAAGCAAAATCCTGACCACAAAATCAAAGCTAAGCTTTTAAATGAATAATAAGAACTTCATATTATGGCACTCACAAGTTTCTATGATCACATTTTCAAGAAAAAATACATTGCCACTCTAGAATCTGTTGAAATATATGCATCAATGTCTGCATGCAATGATTACAGATGCATACCTATATAGTTCTTACATACAGAGCAACATATACAAATAGTTTCTATATAAAACATACTCTTTATTTATATGTTTAAAAAGACATGATAATCAAATATAAATCTTGATTCACTCAGGAAAGTGAAGTACGATTTTTTTTTGGTCAGGATTCATCCTCTATTTTTTTTTCTTGTACAGTTGTGGTTTTTATGTTTGGTTTTCATGTTTGGTGAAAAATGAGTATTATGTTCTAAAGCAGACATGATTTCATTATATCATTCATGTATGAGACGGATAAACACAACATTAAAATTATGTGGTATTATCTTCGATCAATATCTACTTTTCAAAATATTAAAAAAAAGTTGATGCCCATGCAACAACGTATTTTATTGACATGCGATGATCAATAGCAAAGGCGCAATAGATTGCTACATTCCTGCCACAACGACATACCTGTTAAGTGTCCTGATTTTCACAGGATTGTCCGATGTTTAGTGCCTGTCCCAATGTCCTGGGCCCGTAACATAAAGGTTTGCGATTTGATTTAGCGATCGATTGCAAACTTTTGTACATGATTTGCCATAGACGTGCGATTGATATCAATCACTATCAGATTAGCAATTAATCGCAAACCTTTATGTAACGGGGCCTTGATTGGGATTTGTAATTCAAGATATTTTCCAGATATCATAAAAAAATTCCCTAAAATCCTGATTTCCCACAAAAAAAAACCAATATCTGTATTAATATTTCATAATTGCTGCCATAACTGGAATCGAACACTAGAAAGAATAGCATGCAAAATGTACTAACTGGACTTTCATTGTATTGTAACAGCTCTCGCGCTCAGAGTCCGAATCTGAATTTTTTTAATGACAGGTATGCACCAGTGAGTCCTCAAAGACATTTAGAACAAGCCCTGGGCGGTGTTTCACTAAGTTATGAATGACTTTAAGAAAGACCCTACCAGTTCTTGTGCTGAATGATCGATATTCTTATGCGTATTACACTCGTTAACGTACTCCAGTCTTTCTTAAAGTCGTGTGTAACTTTAAGAACAACTTGGTGAAACACCACCCAGGTTTTGGGGTGGCTTGGCCACAGTCCTATGACGGTGAGTTTTCAAGGGCATTTAGAACAAGTCCAAGTTTTGGGGTGGCTTGGAAACGGTTCGTCTTACAAACACTCCCCCACTACCTGCTGACACAGGGCGTTTCTTCTTCTTCTTTGTCTTCTTGGGTTTGGCCTCCTCTTCACTCTGCAATTTGATAAATAAGATGAGGAGATAAAGGAAGTTCAATATGACGCAGAATGTGAAATTATACTTAACGAGAAATAGCGCTGAATGTGAGCAATAACCACACCCCCCATGACTTATCAACTTCAAATGCTACTGCAGTGATGCAGTGACTTTAAAGGTATATATCCGTAATGATCCTGATGCAGGAAGTGTTGTGAAACAAGCTGGTTTATTCACAAGTTGTTTTACATGCCTAAATATACCTGTGTACGAAATTAGGAGAAGATTTTCGCACGTTCTGGTCCATTTTACTTTGAACATGCCAATCACCCTTTATTCCTACATGGTTGCACTAAATGATTTGCGCGCCAGCCACTCATACAGAATGGGCGGAGTGATCGGTGGTATTGTCTGCGGTGTGTGAGTTCTAATTCATTTTGTACATGAAGCATGTTGTGTCATTTGTCATTTTTCATTTTGCTAGAATCAAGCCATTTCTTGATCGATTTTATTCGAACAAACTATGAACATGCTCTAATTTGCCATTGAAAAATTGCATTATGGTAATAGTTCTACTGCAGCTCACAAAGTAGTTAAACATCTGAAACGCCGTCTCTCCCAAAACTGATATATCGGTTTAATTATTTATATCAAATTTCGAGCACTTCTATCCTCTCCTCCCTTTCTCATCCTCCATCTTATTTTCCTTTCTCTTCCTCCTACCCCCTCTTTTTAATTCTTTCCTTTTTCAGAGTTAGCACTAATTAGATGAGTAAAATTCCCTGACTTTTAAATTCCACTATAACTTTATCAACATAATTCAACCTATTTTAATGCATCCTCAATTATCAAACCAATATTGTGATGAATTCCTCGATTTTCCCCTGATTTAAGGGATTTGTAAATGAACTTCTCTGAATTTTCCTTGACTAGAAAAGTGAAACCCATTTTCAAGATTTTCTAGGTTTTCTAGGTAGAGGGGGAACATTGTATTTTACTTACATATGCCACATTTGAAGCTCTCTCCAACATGGTATTGAGGTGGAGTATCTCTGCTCTACACTCATCAAGTTGAGATTCTAGCTTCTCTCTTCTCAGTCTCTCGTACTCCAACTGGGATTCTAACTCCTTCAGCATCCTATTGCATAGAGAAAGAAATGAAAATTACTTGAATAGATGATGACAAAAAATGTATATCAATACTCTCAGGATTTATATACAAATGACACATTATACACTTGGATAGGTCTATTTTTCTCTGTCTTAGTTGTTTGCTTTAGTTCACCCTACAATTATATATTTTTGTTTGTAATCAAATAAGTTTTGTGGTTCTTTTTGACAAGATAAGGAAATATTAAGGAATTATTTAACATTAATGATGATGGTGATAATAAGGACAGACTTCGAATTTGCCTGATGCAATCCAAGGCAATGACTGTGAGTGCCCTCTTTGGATTTCCTACAGTTCTCTATTGTTTGCCTCGAGTAGAAAAGTGCCCTCCATCAATGCTATGATGAAATCCCATTTCGGGGCATGTGATGATGATAATCATGATAATAAAAATAGTGATGATGATGGTGAAGATGGTGATGATGATGATGATGATGATGATGATGATGATGGTGATAGAGATGATGATGGTGATGATGACGATGATGAGGAGGAGAAGGAGGTGGTGGAAGAGGAGAATGATAACAATAATGATGATGATAATGAGGACAATTGGCAACTCTGTAGGTGTTTTCCCTGCTTGAGAAAAAAATTATCAAAAAAAAATTACTGATAAAGTTTAAAAGTTCCAAAATCTGAAAGATTCCCTCACCTGTCACTTTCCCTCTCCCGTCTCTGCTGCTCTCGGTCTTCATCCAACCTTCCACCAAGCTGATGAAAATTAGTTTTAGCTATGCCCATCAAACGCTCTAACTCTTCTACACGCTTCAATGCTCGACCTGAGAGAGACAAGTAAGTATGAACACATTTACTCTCAGATAAAATTTGATGGAGAGGAAGGGATGAGCAAGAGTGCCTGGAAGAAGAAAGGAGGACGTATAGGATCATGGTGGGGCTAGTGGTAGGATGAGGGATGGCAGTCATAGGAAGGGGAGATGGAGAAGGAGGATGATGATCAAGATTGGGATGAGGGCTTCTGATAGTGTGAGGAATAGGAGGAGAAAAAAGGTTGTGGAGAGAGAGAGAAGGAAGAGGTGGAGAATTTGGATGGGGTTCTCTGTATGAGTGATGGGAGGATAGAGGGAAGAGGGGAGAATGAGCAGAGGAGGGGTACCAAATGCGGCATACTTGGGATGAGGGTGATTTGGAAATGAGGGCACGGGATGTGGAAGATGAGCAGGGTTGGTGGAGGGGAGGAGATGTAGGATGAGTAGTCAAGAAAGGGAGGGAGAGTACTAAAAATGGAGTAGAACTGGAGGAAGGAGAATGAGGGGAAGAAAAGTTCTTCTCAGAGACAGAACGCTGAACAGAAAAAATAAATCAGATAGATTTTTACCTCTTGCTTCCTCCTTCTGTCTGCTTGACAGAGGGAGACTCTCCCCTTCAACACCATGGTCTGTGGACCTCTGGAGCAGTTTGTCTTGTCTAACCTCAGGGTCAGAATAACCACCCATAACCTCCACATCAGAATCTGAAAATGAAAGAGGCAAGAAACGATAATACATACAGTTAAACCTCGTTATAATGAGGTCCTTCAGACCAGAGAAATCATCTCTTTATATCGAAACATTGTTATATCAAGGCCAAAATACAATAAAATGCAAAGATAAGGGACCAGGAAAACTACCTTGTTATAAGAGATCTTGTTATATCAGTGCTCTTTATAATGAGGTTGGACTGTATTTCTCCACCCAATTTCCTCATGTTCTCAAGTGATTTTAGGTTTGATCATTCAATTTTGCCAAATTCATGTACTCATCCTATGCATTCTGTGCAAAATCAAATGCTCAAAATGCAAATTGTTTGAAAATATTTTGAAATGAAGTGGGAAAACCTATGAAAAACAATTACAAAAACCACAATGGATCTTTGAAGTTAGGAACATCAATATGCAAACAAACATTCCAAAAAGAGCACAACGGGTAATGTGATAATGCAATATTCATTCAAAATAGTATTGCGGTGCAATGGCTTTTACTTTTCACTCATTTGTGCCCCCATACTCTTGTATACAATAATCTTTCAAAATGTGAAAGTAACAACTCGCTAATATGTAAAAAGGCCAAAAATTGTGTGAATTCACAAACATTTATACACCCTAAAATATTGGCTTTCACATTACCTGAATCATCGCCTTTGAGTAGCCTGACACAAGCCAGCTGGGCAAACCGATGGGCAACATCCATAGGTGTCTCTCCTGCGTTGTTCTGGACATGAACTTTACAAGAGTATCAGAAAAAGTTATAAATCACCAAAAATAACAAACTATTCTTGTAATGCAAGTAACTCAAAACCTTTCCGATTTAAAAAGGATATAAATTGTTGAATATGAGGGAAGAAAAATAATTCCCATGGAATTATGAAGCGTAATTATCATGAAAATCATAGAAATCTTGAATCATGAGTTTGGAATATTTACCTCCCTTAAAATCTATATTGATTGGGAGGCCTAAATGTACAGATTCATATGGTAAAGAGGAATTTATTTACATGTGATTGTTCAAGGAATTTATTTCTTTTCCAATGAAAGAGAATCGTAAGAATCATTGTAGTCATAAATCTAAGACAGGATAAAACTAACATTTATTCAATTTGATATAAGATATAGGAGTGTGAAACAATAGAACATGTAAATGTATGATATCAATAATAAATGAGAGAAATTTCAATAAATTGGGGATTAGGTTGAAGATCAAATTTCTCAAAGCTTTCCAAAACGATCAATTCAAGGGTGGAAAAGTTTTTAAGTTTCCTAGAAAAGGAGTAGAATTAATCCGTACTAGGTGTAATTTAACAAACTGAAATAAAAGAGAGAAAAAGATTTGGAAAGAGTACAACACAAATAATATGACTATTAGGGTATTGATAGAAAGTTACTGTTGATTACAAATAAGTTGCAACTTTAAACACACATTTTCATTCGCACATGGTCTGAACCTCAAGATGCGCATGAAATAAGAAGTTTGATTGATGCATACCGATCAACTGCAACTTGCAATCAATTGAAACTTTCAAGCAACACTCCCTAAAATAGACAGAATATGAACAAAAAGAAAGAAGAAGACAACTCACTATTTGCGCCCATCTCAACGAGCCATTGAAGACATTCCAGTTTGCCATTACCAGCGGCTGTAGAAAAGAGAGAAATCAATCAATCACTTAAGATGGATAACTTTTTTATCATTTTATTTAACTCTAAGTAGGTGGGTTTACTAGTAAATGTAATTTTTATTAATTCTCTCCATACAAGGGTTGTTCTTGACAACCCAAAATCTTGTCCGAGGCTTGCCCAACATCGCAACAAGTAATATCTGCCGACTTGATTCCAGGTATTTTGGTTCAACTGTTAGTAACCATTGAGAAGAAAAATGCATAAATTTGAATTTATTGGTAAACCAGTCTACTACAATACAAGAGGAAGTCACTGTGGGCAGATGGGAGAAAGGACAAACACAGTCCATTCAAGCAGTTAGAATAGCTAAATGCACACACTAGAAATGTATTTCCCTCTTAATCTGCGGAGAAATGTTTGACCAGTGTCAAACATGTTTTGTAGACGTAGGGTTACAAATGATATTTTGGATGAACAATTAACTATCATGTCAGACCGGAAAAGAAATTGTAGCATTGATTCATTCTTGGATAAATCTGATTTTTAGCGTAATGTAAATTAACAAAGTATTATCGTACATACAATGTTATTTTCATAATGGTCTGATATATCCCAGTCAAATAACCATATACAAAGTGATTATAAACTACAGGTTTATTCCTTAAAAGTTTCCATTCTGACAGTGTCTTTACTATTCTGGGAAATTCAGACCATCACTTATAAATAATCATAAATGGATATGGTAACTATTCTTAAATTTATTATTTTCTTTCTTCTCTTCCCCTATTTCTTCATTCTATTTAGAACATTCATTCTTCAATCCTTACATCCTCATTCCTCCTTTCTATAATTGTTTCCCCTTTCATCCATTCTTCCCTTTCTTATTTCATCTAATCATTCCTTTCATTTATCTGACTATTCATAATTATCTTTTATCACTCTTTCTGCACATCTTTCCTCCTGAAAGCCATTCATTCTTTCCTTCCTCCCTTCACTCCTTCCTCCCATCCTTGATTCATTCTTCCCTGTCTTCCATCATTCAATGTAGTCCCATACATACCTCTATGTGCTGGGGTAGAGCCCTTGTCATCTTTCTCATTGATGTTCACTACTCCTTGCTCGATGAGAAGTCTTAGATGACCTAGGTCACCACTGGCAGCAGACATGTGAGCTGGAAATGCAAGATCTGTGAGAATCAAAGAAAAATTTACTTATTGATAATGATACTGACATCGGAAAGAAGATACATGCAGATAAAGAGCATAACACCACATCAACCCTGGTACATTTGTAACAACCCTTCACCACTGTATGCAGGTACAGCATAGTCAAAATTATTTGCTTACATATCATCATTATAAAGCTAAGAACACTGGGGCCAGAGTAGAATCACTGGGCCATATACATTATTATGAGCTTTATAGTAATGTCAGGTACCAAAGCATTCTGACTTGCACTGTACACATTGCAAATATATTGTTTTACCACCCATAAAAAGGGGGTATCAGATCAGGTAGGTGAACTCACAATGACTTATAGTATAATTCTATATGCAAACAACAGACATTGAGATCATCGCAATATGATTGGTCAAGAGGGATCACACGTGATTCAGTTGTTGTGACTATAGAATTAAGAGTCTGAGCAGTGTTTTCATTCCTCAAACATGTGTCTAAACCTTTGGGGAATTTATAGAGCTTTGTATACCTGTTACTTCAAATCAATAAAAATATTAATCTGAGAACATGAAATATTATGATGAGATACCAACTACAGATTGACATTGGGAAACTTAACATCTGAATTGATCTTCATGGTGAACTGAAGCGCTGATAAACTGTAGCTCTATCACATGGACATTTGATGAAAAAATTGCCCTAACCAAATGGAATGACACTGTAACTGAATAATTACGTAAATGAATAAATATCATTGAGATACAAACTTACTTTCTTGATCCTCTGGATGATCTCTCTCCCATTCTGAAAATTAAAATGGACAAAAATAGAGATCATCAATCTATAAATATCTTCATTTTCAGCACATAAAATCACTTCCCCCTTCCAAAATACATTTTTATAATCTTAAAACAACACTAGACAAGTTAATTACTAGTAATTTCAATGCTCGTGACATTGATTTGCTTAAATTTGACTTTCAAATTTTATACATTCTGTATCTGAATCTAAACTGATGAAAATAAAATGATCACAGAATATGCAGTCTCACGTGACATTTATAACATATAGGTTTCTACCAAGCAGGCTAAAAATTGAATTAAATACAACTGTAAATGCTTCTTATTAGCTACATGAAGTACCAATTCAAGCCTCTCATTTTACAGAAAAATGCTATATTTATCTTGTTTTCTATGAAAAATAACTGAATAATAATAACGTTTTGCAACACAGCTGGAAAATTTGAACACTTCTTGTAAGTTGCAACCATAAATATGCCATTGGGGACTGGTGCGATACAATTTTATGTTTGGACTCAATAAGTGACATCTTTTAGCTTTGGAACCAATTTATGAAGTGTAAGAGAAATTTTTGCCACCAACAAATATCAAACAATATCTCACAATACCGTAGATATTGATATGTTGATGATGTAAAGGTGTCTTCCGATTTGGGAAGCTAATGGACGTGTTTCTGAAAATTTGTCTTCCTTAAATATTATCAAACATACTTAGTGCTACAAACAAAAACACACCATGGTATAATAATCATTGATATTAGGAAATGTATAAATAAAGTGTAAAACAAATGTTTTTTTTTTTAAACAGTAACCTGGCAAAGTGGAATGCTAATGCATGAATGCCCGTAACCGTAAGTGGGTATCCCAACTCACATGACTTGTTTATGTTGAAAAAATGCAAAGTGCAATCTTTGATTCTTAATTTTCTTTTATTTTTGATGGTGAGAATTTAAAAAAAGAGGAGTACACTTTTGGAATGGTAGCATTGTATTTCTTACCGACTGCATTGATATAGTCCACACAATGCTGTTTATAGTACTGCGAAGCAAGGGTTTTCGGTGTGTCTCCGTTGTCGTTACGTGCTCCCAAGGTATCGCTGATCGTCGCTCCGTTGCTAACCAAGAACTTGAGACATGGGAGATGCCCCTCTTGAGCTGCGAGATGGGCTGTTATTTTAAAGAAAATAATAACAATTATATTTATAATACAAAACACTTATCTAGTATCTAAGACAAAAATAATAATTTGCTAGTTGGCGGTATACATAAAATCAATCGCCATAAAAATCCAATGACATTAAAAAGGTGTTTAGTTTTCCAAATATTGAATTCGAAAAAGTGAAAGATTCTCATAAATAATATAAGAAAAACCACTAGCACAAACACTAGTTCACACAGCTAAACAATGGCACGGACACACAAAAGAACTTGCATGCATAGCTAGAAGCCTTACAGAGAGGCCAATTCTATCCCATTTATTTACTTCTAACTTCTTAAAGGGGAATTACACCCAGACAATACTGTATAGTCAGTATATGAAGAAAAATCAGATGAACAAACTGTGAAAATTTGAGCAAAATCGGATAATCCGTTCAAAAGTTATGAATTTTCAAAGTTATTATTTCCTCCTGTGCTGGGCATCCTTGAATTGGCAACGTATTGCCAATTAGCATAATCTGTGATGTCATACATGGAGAACTCCTCATTCACTTTGTAT
>BQKZ01013517.1:0-11574 GCA_036244855.1 Temnopleurus reevesii | reverse complement strand
GCAAGCCTCGGGCAAGCTTTCGGGTTGTCAAGAACAACCTTTGTGTTAGAGGTATGCATAAAATTTGCATCTATTAGTAAACCCGCCTATTGCCCGCACTTGCCCGCGAATATCAATAGGTTTATCTGAGAGAATGACATCTGCAAAGAGCAATATGAAGCGTACAACATGTGGAAAGGTGTGAAAATAAGTAAAATCAAGTCGAAAATAAGTTGGTATTTTCAAAAATTTTAGCTATATCTTCAAGAGTTCTTATTGAGATGACACGAAAATTTGAAAATATTTTCTTGGTCGCGATAAAAACAACTGGAAATCCCTGAAATGTACTGCGCATCACAATTTTAAAAAGTTGTTTGATGTCTCTTCCCACTCTCCTCGCATTAGGCGGCATCAGAGATATGGATCAAATGGTTTACGAAGCCCAGTGATTGTATTGCTGTTCTTTTCAATTACACCAGGTGATTTCCATGTTTGTGTTTTGTTTTCACTCCTGTTGCTCAAAGCCCCTTAGTATTTTTACACGTTTTAAAACGTAATCTAAGACGTAAGCATAGTGGACCAAAAGTTAACGTTCTAAAAAACGTTATGACTTGTGCTCTTCTGACATTTGTAAGACATTTGAACGAAAAGATTCCAATATTTTTACACAATTCATAAAATTGTCTCATATCAATAACATGTAAAAGATGTTGGAAAAAAAACGTTTATTTTTTTTAATTTGAAATATTATTGCGATATTACGAAAACAATACATCTGGAATGTTTGTGAGATGTTTATAAAATATTTTGAAAAGTATTAAGAAAATGTTATTTTATTGTTTTGATAAATACGTATTTAAAATGTGTTCTTGAGACATTTGTAAAACGTTTCAACGAAACGATTACAATATTTTGACAACATTCTTATAATGTTCTGTTTATATTATAGGCCTATCAATAACATTTAAATGATGTTGGAAAAACGTCTTGGATTTTTTTTTTAATTATTACGATATAACAAACAACAAACACATTACATCTGGAATATTTATAAGATCTTATTTAAAGCCCAAGTACAGTTTCGGTAAAGATGAAAAAAAATTTGGGGATATTTATCATGACATGTAATTCTTATACACATTTTTAGACCATAGCATATTTTCTTGAAAAGACAAACGCCCTCAACTGCCAAATAAAACCTACTACGCCTCTGACGTCATTTTATTCACTTCATAAGCACGAAAATGACCAAAAGCTAAATCTGTCCGTAACAGGGAGCTTCGATAGAAAGACGCGATGGGCATGCGCTTATCAAAATCATTGGCATGTACATTAGAAGCGCAGATTGTGCGCAAAAATGAAAATATGGCTGCTTCAATTTGCAACNTCAGATGTTTTTCGGCATTTCACTCCATTCTAGGTTTAATTCTATACATAAAATGTGTTTTATGAATAATCTGACCAGTTGACACAATTTCTCAAGACATTATCATGCAACCAAATATTTTTTTCCTTATGACGGAAGGGTGGAACCATCAATTGTACAGTCAAACCTCGTTATAACGAGCTCCTTGGGACCAGAGAAATTATCTCTTTATATCGAAACCTAGTTATATCAGGGCCAAAATACAATAAAATACAAAGAGATGGGACAAGGAAAACTATCTTGTTATAACGAGATCTCGTTATATATCAGTGCTCTTTATAACGAGGTTGGACTGTATTTGATTCTAGTCCATGTTGTACTCCACGAGTTGGTTTTAATTTGCGGATGGTTCTTTGGACCATTTTCTAAAAATGCACTTGATTTCATAGCAAGTTTAATATAAGTACAGTGGAAACTCAGTATAACGAGGTACTTGGGGCCATAAAAATACCTTGTTATAGCAGTAATCTCTTTATAGCAGAGTTAAAAAACAATAAGTTATTAAGAGCTGTGACCAGATTATTTACCTCTTTATATCAGATATTTCGTTATATCAGATCTCTTTATACCGAGTTTCCAATGTACAGTCACGCCTTGTCATGAAGGCCATTTTGGGCCATTTTAAGAGGGTTTGTTGGGTTAGGGCATCCAAACTATTTTTTTTTGGCGGGGGGGGGCATACCAACATTTTTAATAATAATAATAATAGATGCAATTCATATAGCGCACGTATCCACTCTGCTAGAGTGCTCAAGGCGCTTTGCATTATTATTACCCTGGCTTTAGCTCGGAAGCCACCAGCGCACTTGGCATTTCAAGGGAAAAATATTCCTACCAGGTACCCATTCACCTCACCTGGGTTGAGTGCAGCACAATGTGGATGAATCTCTTGCTTGAGGAAATTAACGCCATGGGTGGGATTCAAACCAACGACCCTCTGGTTGAAAGTCGAGAGTCATGACCACTACACCACGGCGTCTTTGAGTCTTTGGCCCGTATTCCGATAGCGAGGTTTAAGTTAACCCTGGTCTGAATATGTGGTTTAAATATGGAGAGCCAAAAGAGGCTTGAATTTATAATAGTCGATGTGTAATTTACCAGTACATTTGGCACTCGTATTATTTAAAACTGTCTCGGAATAAAAACTTCAATAGTTTTCTATATTATTAAAGTATGGTAAAAGAGAGCATCTAACATATGAATTATTCATTGTAAATAAAATGTTGGCACTTTTGGCTACCCATACTTAAACCACAGATTTAGACCAGGGTTAACTTAAACCTCGCTATCGGAATACGGGCCTTTGAGTCTCCCCTTCATTTTCTATCTTTCGTTTCTAGTTGCACTTAATCTTCCTGACTCTTATACCCCATTCATATTGGGCTCAAACACCGCTACAGTCGCGGGACAGTCCCGCGACTGTAGCGGAGTTGGCTTCAGTATGAATGCTCCAGACCCGCTATAAACTATCCCGGGATAACACCGCTCCGCTATAACTCCGCAACAAATTATCTCGCTCAAACCCTAGTAACAGCACCGAGACAGCAACGAGACAGTCTCGGGACAGAAGCGAGATGCCTTCAGTATGAATACACTCCGCTATAACTCCGCTATATCTCCGGGATAAAGCACGTGGGGTTTGTTTACTTTGAATGTTTGCTCTGCAATCGGGTAAACATGAAATACAAATAAAGCAACTTATGGATTTAAATTAATTTTTATTATTATTTAAATAATACATCTTACAGAAATAAAATATTTTCAATATATTTTTTTTTCTCAAAAACTACTGATCGAGGATCGAGCCAAAATGTGTTTTGTTACGGAGGTCGTAAAAATCACCCGCTCGCAGCAGTATGAATGGGTACGTGATATCTATCCCGCGACAAAAGCGGGATAACTTTTCCACTGTGAATGCATTTATAGCAGGTTTATAGCGGTGTTGCCTACAGCAGCGGGATAAATTTGAAAAAACAATATGAATAGGGTATAATTCTCAGTCCTTTCCCTTCCCCGCTCTACAGTGAAAACTCGTTCTAAAGAGATCTGATACAGTATAACCTCGTTAGAACGAGGTCGTTGGGACCAGAGGTATTACCTCCTTATATTGAAACCTTGTTTTATCAGGGTCAAAATACAATAAAATACAAAGAGATGGGACCAGGAAAATTTCCTTGTTATAACGAGAGCTCGTTATATCAATGCTCTTTATAACGAGATTTGACTGTATGACAAAATATCTGATATAAAGAGGTAACAAATCTGTTATTTTTTAACCCTGCTATAACAAGTTTACTGCTATAACAAGGTATTTTGGTGGTCCCGTGCACCTCATTAAACTGAGTTTCCACTGTACAACCATCTCTTCATTAAAAATGAAAAAAAAAATGAGAACACATAAATATATAGATAGGATAATTTCTTTGTAGTGGAACATCTCACATTTCAAATACAAGAGGAAAATGTGTAATTTTATGTAGAATATTGATCTAGATTGTACAAAAGTATAAAAACCATTCACAAACTAAATACCTGTACAATAAAAACAACAAAAACAGCTGCTTATTTTTTTGTGTGTGATATAAACATTTGTAAAGTACACTCATCATAATTCAATCAAGGGGTTTCAGAAAAATGTTTAATCCAAACTCACATAAAGGTTTTAAAAAAAATAGCGGGTAAGGGTACAAACTGTCTCTCCATTTTACTGAATTATTTACACAGGCAAAGATATTGGGAAAACAATTTGGTTTCTAACANATGAAAATCAGGCAAGGGGTTTTGAAATGAGAGCCAAGGTTAAGTTTTCAGGTTAAGATTTCAGAAATTTGACCTCAGATGACCTTTGACCTAGATAATGACCTGAAAATTGCTCTGCACTATTTAGGCTGCCCAATGGACCTATTATGCAAGTTTGATGAAAATCGGGCAAGGGGTTTTTGATTTAGAGCAATTCTAAATTGTTGACGCCGCCGTCGGAAAAAGCGGCGCCTATGTCTCGATTCTGCTATGCAGGCGAGAAAAAAAAATGAGAACACATAAATATATAGATAGGATAATTTCTTTGTAGTGGAACATCCCACACTTCAAATAAAAGAGGAAAATATTTAATTGTATGTAAAATATTGATCTAGATAGTACAAAAGTATAACAACCATTCACAAACTAAATACAGTCCAACCTCGTCATAAAGAGCACTGATATAACGAGATCTCGTTATAACATGTTAGCTTTCCTGGTCCCATCTCTTTATATTTTAGTGTATTTTAGCTCTGATATAACAAGGTTTCGATATAAAGAGATAATTTTTCTGGTCCGAAGGACCTTGTTATAACGAGGTTTGACTGTATCTGTACAATGTTTTTAACATTTCTTGAAAAGCTGCTTAATTTTTTGTGTGTGATATAACACATTTGTAAAGTACACTCATCAGAATTCAATCAAGAGTTTCAGAAAAATGTTATATTGTATAAGTTGAAATTTTCGCGGTGGTTTTATTTTCGCTAATTTCGCGGTTATGGCCTCGCAAAAATTTCCACTCTATATGATGCACATTCATTTGTGTACAAACATTGTCAAAAACGTGAAAATAACAACACGCCAATGTGCCAAACTGGTCAGAAATCGCAAAAATATCTGTACGCCAAAATATTGGCTTATACAGTATATCAAAACTCACATTAAAGGAAAACTTCACCCAGACATTGATGTGCACTCAGTGGATGAAGAAAATACAATGGTCAATCAGTGAAAATTTGAGAAAAATCCAACAATCCATTATGAATTTTCAAAGTTTTGATTTACATCCTTCATGGGCCCTCAAATTGGCAACATACAGGCACAAAATGGCTGCCAACATGGAGAACTCTCCATTCACATTTTCTTCTTTTTCTAGAAAAGTAGGCAAAATTGTACTTTTCTCTTCAAGTATGAAATGGACATTTCGATTCTGCATGCATTTCGGAATGGATTTTGTTGATTTATTGTCTACTTTCCAAGAAAAAGAAGAAAATGTGAAATTCTGTGTCCAAAGTGAATGGAGAGTTCTCCATGTTGGCAGCCATTTTGTGCCTGTACGTTGCCAATTTAAGGAGCCCATGAGGGGTTCAAATCAAAACTTTGAAAATTCACAACTTTTGAATGGATTGTTGGATTTTGCTCAAGTTTTCACAGTTTGATCATTGTATTTTTCTTCATCCACTGAGAGTGCATCAATGTCTGGGTGGAGTTCCCCTTTAAGGTAAAAAAAAATAGCGGGTAAGGGTACAAACTGTCTCTCTATTTTACTGAATTATTTACACAGGCAAAGATATTGGGAAAACAATTTGGTTTCTAACAATTTCCTTGCTTTGCACATAATGAAGGGAATCGGATAATCTATAATACAAGTACATATAGTGTTCATTCATCTGTAGCAAAACTAGTCATATATTGAAAATACAGTCCAACCTCGTTATAAAGAGCACTGATATAATGAGATCTTGTTATAACAAGGTAGCCTTCGTGGTCCCATCTCTTTGTATTTCATCGTTTTTTTGGCCCTGATACAACAAGGTTTTGATATAAGAGATAAATCTCTGGTCAAAAGGACCTCGTTATAATGACGTTTGACTGTACATGTACATCTAGTGTACATACATATATTGCAAAGCTACAGTCATATATTGAAAATACAGTCCAACCTCGTTATAAAGAGCACTGATATAACGAGATCTTATTATAACAAGGTAGCCTTCGTGGTCCCATCTCTGTATTTTATTGTTTTTTGGCCCTGATACAACAAGGTTTTGATATAAAGAGATAAATCTCTGGTCCAAAGGACCTTGTAATAACGAGGTTTGACTGTACATGTACATCTAGTGTACATACATATATAGCAAAGCTACAGTCACATATTGAAAATATTCACAAAATATGCAAACAATAAGACTCCACTTGGATGTTGTTCGAAAGTTACCATTGATCACTCAAAATCAATATTTAATGCGCATATTGAGTTGAAATGCTGACCCAATGACAAGTTAAAGGGGAACTTGACCCAGACATTGCTTTGTGCCCAGTGCATGAAGAAAAATACAATGGTCAATCTGTGAAAATTTGAGCAAAATCAAGCAATTCATTCAAAAGTTATGAATTTTCTAAGTTTTGATTTGCTCCTCAAATTGGCAACATACAGTCATAAAATGGCTGCCAACATGGAGAACTCTCCATTCACTTTGTACACAGAATTTCATATTTTCTTCTATCCTACAAAAGTAGACAAAACTGTACTTTTCTCTTCAAGTATGATAGGGACATTTTGATTCTACATGCATTTCAGAGTTTTTTGTTTACTTTTCTAGAAAAAGAAGAAAATGTGAAATTCTGTATACAAAGTGAATGGAAAGTTCTCCATGTTGGCAGCCATTTTGTGCCTGTACGGAGCCAATTTAAGGAGCCCATGAGGGAATTAAATCAAAACTTTGAAAATTCATAACTTTTGAATGGATGGTTGGATTTTGCTCAAATTTTCACAGTTTGATCATTGTATTTTTCTTCATCCACTGAGAGTGCATTGATATCTGGGTGAAGTTCCCCTTTAAATTGTATTTTAACCACTGATTTGCAATCCATTGCAACTTTCTAGCAATACATCCAATATGATGGATACATTTCATTTGTGTTTTCACGAAGTGACGGGAGTCAAAGGGTCTTGTTGCATGAAGACAAAGAAATCCCGACATAGCGCCAATTCAATGGATATCCTATCGAACAACGTGTTAATTCTTTAGAAGGACACGTTCCAATGGGCAACTCATTTCGTGTAACAAGACCCTCTGGTTCCCGTCATTTCGTGAAAATACGGACGATTTCATCACACTAACAGAAAAGGAAACAATATATGGCAAGAAGACAAATAGTCAAGGTGTATTTTACAAATGAAATAACAGAAGAGAAAATTATAGACAGAATCATTCATCTGTAGCAAAACTACAGTCATATATTGAAAATACAGTCCAACCTTGTTATAAAGAGCACTGATATAACGAGATCTTCTTATAAAATAACATTTCATCACACATTTCATCACACTAACAGAAAAGGAATCCTATTATGGCAAGAAGACAAATAGTCAAGGTGTCTTTTACAAATAAAATAACAGAAGAGAAAATTATAGACAGTATCAATACAGTCACAATTCAGTTTCATGTAGCAATAAGGGAGAAAATAGATGGACAGGGCCCCGATTCTAAAAACTGTGATATCTTCCCTGTTAGTAAAAATGTGTTGACATAAGTCTAAATTACACTACGCCGTTGGTTAATATTTGCATAGTGTCTGCAGGACTCGCATAATGTTAAAAGAGACCACCGTGCATCTACCAATAAGAAGTGCTTATTGTGCGTAATTGGCTTCTGTTGAGACAGTTAACCTTGTTTTCCTTCACAGGAAATAACACAGTTTTCAGAATTTGAGCCATGATAGATACATGTATTAGAGTAGAAAACCTCTTATTAAAGGTAGAATACTTCTTTTTCAGCCTAAAATTTGACTTTCCAAGATTGTTGTGTTATATGTTGAAGACTACTAAATGTTAGAACTTATCACCAATCAATTAAGCACAAAGATTGGTCATGATAGGCGCATTTATAGTTATTCCAATAATAATTATCCTATTCGGGCCTCGAATTAATGGACTATGCGTTCAAAATTCAAAACAGCTGTTGACCCCTCGTTGACCAATAGCACAAGATTCTCTGTCAGTGCGTATTCCGCATGTTGTGGCAGTGTATTGAAGTGCACACTGTATGTGCTCATACAATGTTTTGTGTGTGTGTGGTAATACGCTAGGAGTATCGCGATATCGTTTGTGTCAAGATGAATTAAGATAGAATAGATTTTTATTTGAATTAATTATTCTGGACTACATTCGACCAAAATACTTCATAGAGGTTATTATTTTGGCATATCTGAGGTACACAACAAGTTGTAAGCATAACCGTAATGTGTGCAAATGTAGTTTTCTACGTTTGATGGCTATGGAAATTTCATTCTTTGACTCTCCATATGCAGTATTCTTATGGTAACTATGTGTCTGCCGAGAGTGGTACTATTTTCGAAGCAGGGGCCTGTATCATAAAAGAGATGAAGTAAATTAAAAATTAATCATATATTTCTGGCGCACGTTTTGCCATAGACTTATCGTGTGTTTGATTGTATCTCTCATGTTACAGACCCAAGGTGTTGCTTTATAAAGAGCACTAATATAACAAGATCTAGTTATTACAAGCTAGTTTTCCTTGTCCCATCTCTTTGTATTTTATTGTGTTTTGGCCGTTATAACAAGGTTTTGTTATAAAGAGATAATTTCTCTGGCCCCAAGGACCTTGTTATAACAAGGTTTGACTGTACTATTTTCGAAGCAGGGGCCTGAAGCACAAAAGAGATGAAGTAAATTAAAAATTAATCATATATTTCTGGCGCACATTTTGCCATAGACTTATCGTATGTTTGATTGTATCTTTCATGTTACAGGCCCTAGGTGTTGCTCTATTTGTCAAATATTAGAACTGATAGTTCTGGCAACATCTGTGCTCCACGCTTCAGAGCCTCCTGCCCCATGTCACCTCTAAAGTGGGTCATGTGACACACCACCTGACGAATCACATGACAATAAAATCAGTAGATGGTCCATGTGACTTGTTTCATCTTGGATCCAGACCCCTGTATCATCTCTCAAGTTAGTCATGTGACACACCACCTGATGAATCACATGACAGAATAAATCAGTAGATAGTCCATGTGACTTGTTTCATCTTGGATCCAGACCCCTGTATCATCTCTCAAGTGAGTCATGTGACACACCACCTGATGAATCACATGACAGTATAAATCAGTAGATAGTCCATGTGACTTGTTTCATCTTGGATCCAGACCCCTGTATCATCTCTAGAGCTTGCCTTGATTGTTCTGCAAATATGCATGAAAAAAGGAAAAGGATATTGTAAAAGCCGATATTTCCTTATACATCAATTTTACTGGATTCACTGGATTTCAAACATCTTCATACATTAGTGAGTTGATGATTTCACGTTTTCAAAGATCAATATATACAAGACTATAGGAGTTCTAGTGAGTGAAAATTTTAGCAAATTCAATGTTGCAAAATTTGCGAAAATAAAACCACAGGGAAATTTCTTCTTATACAGTACACTGCATCAATCAGATAATGGTTTAATTCATGTAAGGGATTATTGTTCAGGTAGGTATGAAGATCAGTTCTTCCACAAAGCAATTTAAACATTTCATGCCATCTTTAATTGGCATACGGAAATTTTTTTTCTCACTCTAGCATCACAATTTGCTATGCATTTTCGCATGATTGTTGTACAAAAGATGTTTAGTTCAGCAAGTTTTTCCACTAAAACTGTTCAGTATAATAGTGAAAATGCTTCCTCAAAGTCTAAAACTGTAAATCAAATGCAAAAAGTAAAATTATTTGCTAAAATATGAATGTATTTCATTGCAATATACATGTACATTGTTATTATTATACAATGAAAATTACATAAAACCTGGCAGAATACAAAGTGAAAGCCCATTATGACACCGTACTTAAGGAACTCATAGGATAGATCTGGGGGCTACAAATCCACTTGCCTGAATGCCTGGGGCAACAAAATTGAGCCATTAGGGAAGTAAACGACATTTCCATAGTCTAACTGGGCAAGTAATGTTTTCAGTTTTAAGAGAAGTTTCCCTATGTCCAAGAACCAACATTCTTAACTGTCAATATCTCATTAATATTCGGTATCTATCATTTGGAAAACTTCTCCAACAAATCTGTCCAATGTGATTAATGTGATGTGGGCAGCTGCTTATTTTTGTTGCTATTAATTCTTGGGTAATAAAAATTGGTGTTTGGGCAAGCAATTTGAAAAGTCACTTGCCTGACAGGCAAGTGATGAAAAATGTTCTTGTGCTTTTATAGGATATCGCAACTGTGCAAGAAATTATTTCCACTGTGCAAGCACCTTACAATATGCGCGGAAATCAAGAACATGGAAAGAATTATCAAATGCGTTTATTCTACCCAATAAAAAGAGAACTTTTATAGGATATTGCCACTGTGGAAGAAAATGAGTTTTACCGTGTTACGAATCTTAAAGCATCACATGTGTGTAGAATCGGAAATGCGATTGGAAAAATTGGCAACGATCCTTACCTGTGATAGACGGGCAGCCATGGAAGATGAGAATGGAAATCTTGGTGCAGAAGGTGACGACGCCCTCTACTGCTTCGTCTGAAAGATGGACGCAGTTACTCATGTGGAGCTCTGTCAAAGACTGGTTGCATGCACCGCTACACAGACTGAAAATGCCTTCATCAGTTACCTGATATAAAAACAAAATTGGATTTTTGTAACTAATGAGATGATAAACATTCCAGAATATGCATGCTATATTTCACTAAGGATTATGAACATGCAATTCATTCAGTGGGATACGCATTTCCTTGACCTAATTCAAACTCTTAAAAGCATGGTAGATTATAATCACATACATGTTTAATAAGTAGAGGTATATTTTAACTTTTATCTGTAATTATTTTTTTGTAAGGTATTTAATTTACCAGTATATATGATTATGAACCATTTTAATATCTTCTTTGCATATTTTATATTTATTTTGCATTTTACTTGTTAATATTGTTCTTACTATCTGTGTCATTCTATTGTATTATCAGGACATTGATGTAAAACAGCAGATTGCTGATCTTTTGTACCTGTATAAATATATTCTAATAAATAAATGAATAAATAAATAAATGTTGTTTCTGCACTTTATAAATGCTCTGTTATGTTATATTCATAGCAGCTGGTGAATTGGATTTTCCCCTATTCATTTCCCTCACTTTTTCTTTTTCCAAATATCATTATCTATATTTTCTATTTAGATATTTCATTTCATTTCACATTTACCCATTTCATTTTGGGAGACTGGGGGAGGAGTTGGGGACGGGTTTTAATTTCCTATTCATACCTTTGTATTAGATATATTCAAGCTCCTGAGCATCCTGCAGTTCTGACCGATGGCTTGCAGCGAGGCATCGGAGAGACGAACGCACCCTCCCAGATTGAGCTGCATTAGGTGTTTACACGACTGAGCCAAGGTTATGATCGAGGGATC
>BQKZ01013516.1:0-10130 GCA_036244855.1 Temnopleurus reevesii | reverse complement strand
AAATCGATACCCGCCAGGTCAGGTCAGGGGTGGACCAATCAAAATTAAGCATTTGATCCACGCTCTCTAGCGGCGAAAAGCTTACAACTATAGTCGATCCCCCGAATTGCTAAACAAAAGATGTTTTGTTGAGCAACTTCTCACATAGAAATGTATAGTAAAGTGTTGAAAATTTTTTCTCAACATTTAAACTGCCAATCAAATGAAAAGTAAAATTATTTCCTGCATTTGGGGCCGATGAAGAAAAAAATGTTAGTTTTTAAATGTGGTTTGACTGTCCAATCTTGAATTGTGAATCTGATAATTTTGACAAGTTTGATGATGATGATGATGATGATGATGATGATGATGATGATGATGATGATGATGATGATGATGATGATGATGAATGATGATGATGAGCATGATGATGATGATGATGAGCATGATGATGATGGTAATGATGATGATGAGCATGATGATGATGATGATGCTACTGCTGATGTATCTTTATGGTCTGGTGATGTTCAGAGATGAAGAAGATAATGATGTGAAGCTTTGTGATAATGGTCACAGTACATGTACATTTAGGGGTGGTGGTTATGTTGATGACAACTGATGATTTTGTTAACACATATTTGAATAACTTCACAATTTAATATTGTTTCCTATTTGTTTTTCAAACAAGTTAATTATGTTTCTTGGTTGTTTGTTCACCTTGTTTTGGTTCTAGTGACGAATATTTTAATTGTATTAACTCACAAGTTTGGTCAGCTAAGCACCTGGGACAGACAATGATATGATATTTTGGGTCCATGGGGTCACAGGTCAAAGTCACAGAGGTCATTGAATACCTGAAAACCCAGATTTTTTGTGATAAATTTTGAATGGTTTTTGTTATTAAGTGGAAACTGTGGTACTATATACAGATATGAAGTACACTGTTGCACACACATTTTGGACATGAGGGTTATGAGGTCAAAGGTAACAGTTCTAAGTAATTTTATTTATCCATGAAAATAGCTACAAAATCTCATAAATCATTTATCATCATGTACGCATATGGAAGGGGAAATAATCTAACAGAATTTAGGATCCATGAGGACAAAGGTCAATGGTCACAGATGGCACAGATACATGAAAAGGGTATTTCTTGTGTTGATGTACAGTATGAATGCTTTGACTTGTCAAATTGAAAATAGTCATATGCAGACGGGAAGTGCAATGTTCCATAGATATTAATTTTTTCGTCATAAGATCAAATGTAACGCTTAACGGGTCACAGAGGTTATTTCTGTACATGAAAATAACTTGTTCTTGTCGTAAATCATAAATTTGTTTGACAAATAACTTTTATCACATTAGCATAGTATGGGAGGGACAAGGGTCTGATCAGATATTTGATCTACATATATGAGGCCATCAGGCACATGTGGCATAGAGCCATTGAATACATGAGTGTACAAGGCATGTTCTTGATAATACCTAGTATTGCAGTAAAAAGAAACTCATATTAAGGTGATAATTTTATTCAGCTAAATATACAATATATATCTGATTGTATGATGGAAATGGGAAAGATAATATCTGATCACGTGAAGGCAGAGGCATAAATTCCAATTGAGCATGGTCAAGGATTGATCTAATTTTCATTTTGTTTCCATATATCTAGACAAATAAATTTGTAAAAATGTGAGGATTGTGCCAAATCACAGACTGCACGAGTATGCTATGAATAATTCCAACCATGTAGTTATTGTTGAATATCTCTGTATCTGAATCAGAGTACAGACGGCTATATCACAAATCATTCTGTGCTGCTTTCAATTTATGCGGTAAACAGACCTCGGCAATCAGTTGATTGCTCTCCTACCAGCCAAATGACATGTCTGAATAGAACAACTTAAAGGGATTTTATGCTCAGTGGGATTGATTGACAAAGTGTAGTGGAGCTTACAATTGCGTGCATAATTAGAGAAGTTTAAAAAAAAATTTGCATATTATAATTTGATATCACTACATTATCATTAGGAGAGGATGTTTAGGAATAGGATGTTCATGATATTCATTAGCAAAAATTTGTTCCTTTCTAAAAAAAAAAAAAGAGAATTGAATTTAACCTTCATTTTGTTGATGAAAATAACATTCACCAATAGAACTTCTGGTACATCTTACTATTATTATGATAGTGTTTTTATAATTTGTATTTGGAAGGTGTGTCTTTGATTTGTAACCATGTTGTCCCTATATCTGATAAAAATTGTCATTTTTATCTGACTAAAATGTTTCATCATGTTCAATTGGCTGTGCCGAGCAAAAGCAGTGAAGTATTCTAATTTGATCATTCAGAGTGAATGTCAAAATCTACTCAGGAAATTTGTATTAAGTTATTCATAGATATTATATACCGGGTATATGCAAATTGGCAAAGAATCAATATTAAACAGAAAATCCTAATCTAATTTGACGCACATAGTCTACGAGTTGAATAAAAGTCCTCCCAACCGTATAGTTCAAAGGGAATGGATTTTTATCTTGAATGAGTTTTTGCGGTAGTTGTTTCACTCAATATCACATGATAATTATTCTCACCTGCTCTTACTATAAAGCCAATATTATTGTGTATATAAATTATAGCGAATTTACTCAATTTCAGACCCTTTGACACATTGGCTAGTTGTTATTTTCATGTTTTGAATAATTATTATGCATGAGTCCAAGGCCATTCTAAGGAGTGAATATTTTAGGAAATTTATGGTCATGAAAATCGCAAAAATGGAAGCTTTTACAGTAGTTAGAAGTACTCTTCCACCATTTATGCCAGTCTGAAAGATGAAACAGTTTTCAGTGTGTCCCTTTAAGACAGCTGAGCTTTAAGATATTACAGCTGATAGGAGCCCGTTGTAATGAGAGAATGGTGCAGTCCAAGCACGTTTCTTACCACTCAAGCCAGCTTTTAGGATGAGCATAGCCTCGGGGTAGCTACTTAGCAATGAATGACCTGTCAAATAGTGCAATCTGCTCAGGTATTATGTGTGGGTGTGTCTGTGTGTATATGTGGATGCAACTTTTATGTTTGTGCATGTTTTTTTGTGTGTATGTGTGTGTGTGTGTGTGTGTGTATATGTGTGTGATTGTGTTTGTTTGTGGTAGGTGATTTACATGTTGTATGCATTGACAAATGAATAATAATGCATATTTTGCAGACTTTATGTTTCAAGAATTGTTTAGAACAAATTGTCCTAAAATTCAACCCATTTGAAAAATATAACTTAGAAAAAAATGGGAAAATGTTATTTCATTGGTAGAATGTGTGTTAATATAGCTCATTCCAGTACAGTGATTAAAAATAATTTACCCTCCATTCCTTATACCAATTTTTGTCATAATTATTCATGTTATTTTTTTAACTTGAAAATCCCTGACCATTTTGATATATTTGTAATAGTTTTCCTTTAGACAAACAAAAATAGAAATTTTAGCATTAAGAAATTTATTCAAATTAGTCATTTGTTTGTTTGTTTTTTCTAAGAAAATGGTAGGACACATTCTCTAAATTTGAATGATCAAAGAAAATTGTCTCTATCTCTCTATTTTCCAGGTCGCAGAAGAGTGGGAGAAGGGAGAGTTTGTCATTCAACCTGGAGATGAAGATATTCACACTGCTAATGAGAGAAGACTCAAAGAGTATGTTGGTTCAGTGGCAGGCAAACTTCACACGGGCAGGAGCAGAAATGATCAGGTAGAAATCAGTGATCAGTCTTACAGTCACAAATTGGCCAATGATTCAATTTTTGACTATTTTTTGACAATCAATTTTATATTTGTAAATGAAAATTCCAACAAGTTGTTATCCATGATGTTCATTGATTTAGATAAATGTATTTTTAGTTTATTGTATTTTGTCCTTTTATAGCTTTTGTTCATGCATTTTGGTTCCACAACTTCTACCAATGTCTTCACTGCATCATAAAACGTTTACAGTTTGAACAATATTTTACATTTTCCTCTATTTTTTTTCCAGCTTTATTCAAAGTACCACAAAAATGATGCTATGATTGTTGGACAGTCTTGACAATGATGCATCATTATGCATTCTCTTTGTAATATTGATAACTTTGGTATATTCCCATTATCCTTCCTTTTTTTTTTTTTACTCAGTGTGCTACGGATATGAGGCTGTGGTTGCGGGATAGTCTAGACAACCTTTATCCCATGCTTCTTAGTCTCATCAATGCCTTTGTACAGAGAGCTAGACAGTAAGTGATATTTCTCACATCTTGTTTAGAAATGCAGCTTTATATTTTTTTTTTACGCTTCTGTAATTGTAAGGTTGCCACACCAATATTCAGATTTTGTTTTGTTTTAGATGTATGATTTTACTCAGCTGTTGGACGCTTATCTGGAAATGGCTTCCATTGGACAGCAGATTTCTTCAAAATTTAAAAGTTCTCGGTTAGAAAACCAAGCAATCATGTACACTGTAAGCTATAAGCATGTTGTTAATAATTTTAACTTTCATGATAATACCAACTTAGACTACAGTACAAGTTTATCAGAAATCGAGCCAAAATGTTTTCTATTTTCAAGGTTGGGCATGAAGAAACATGGAATGTGTTTTATTGAAAAAAATGCCATGTGGAATTAGTCAAAATCTTCTACGTTATATTGAGAGCCTGTCAATATTTTCTATTGACAAACATATTCATCTGATGCACTCAACCACAAAGAGATTTATGGGATGGGCAGTAGTCTGCAGTCTGTCTCATTCTGTTTTTAATCCCAACCTGAATACTGTGCTTACCTTGGGTACAAGTTGTCATGATACCATTTAATATAATCCATGTAATGTAATAGTCTTCATGTATATAAACCATAGACTTTGTTCCCCATCCATTTTCTATCTTTCTTCTGAATCTTTCTCCCCCCCCCCCCCAACTTGGTCTCTCTCTAACTCCTCTCGTCCACCAAAGTACGGTATTTTTTAAGACTTTTTTATCTTGTGCATTGTCTACTTGTGCATAAATTTAGATGAGACAGTTTAATGATGACTTTTGTCTGTTTTCCCTGGTTTACAGAGAGATCGATGTTCTCATGCCTGGGTACACACATATGCAGGTATGTCAAGTCAACATCCTGAAATTGTGCATTTACTATTCATAACTTCGATGGTAACCATTAGATTCTACTGTTGCCAACAAAATAATTACACTACTGTATAAGCCAATATTTAAGCATATAGATATTTTTGCGAGTTCAGACTAGTTTGACACATTGGCGTGTTCCTATTTTCATGTATTTGACATTATTTGTACACATACCAATGTGCATCATACAGGGTTGACATTTTTGGGCGGCCAGAACCGTGAAATTCTCAAAAATAAAATGAACAAATGAAGAAAAAAAAAAATCAGCTTTAACTGTATTCAAACTAATCTTTGACTCTGCTGGAAGGATGCGAAAGTGGCGATAATTAGGTTTTACATGATGCGATAAATTTTGACAGGACTGCCCATTGGCAAGCTCAATGTGGATTCAAATCTCACTACATGAGCATGATAGTTTCCAGATTTAAAGTTAGATTCTTTATTAGAAGACAGTATTGAAAGATATCATATTGATCTCTCTTTTCATCTTTATTTCAGAGAGCACAACCAATTAGATGGAGTCATTGGCTATTGAGGTAGGTTCCTAATAAAATCCCCTCTTCCACCTTAAATCTCTTCATTATGTTGACCTGATGTTATGTAATAGTTTACTCAGCAGTTCTGCCATGTTCTTAAAACATTAATTAAAGGCCATTGAGTAGCTTACCAATGATCAGGCCTCTACAAAATTTATTTATAACGTGTGGCAGATGGGTAAGTGGCTTGAAAGTAGAGTTGCCCATGAAGGAATGTTCCATGCCCGAATTCCTGATTGGAATTTTATGTCCTCTGTTTTTACAAGATAAACTTTCATTCAGATATAGAATACATACTCATATTGAAGTTTGTTATCAATGAATAAAACTAGAAAGAAGAACTGTGCAAAAGAATTCCGTAACAAAAGTCAAATAAATGAAAAATATTTCTGGCAAAGTCTTCATCTACTGATTTGGATAGCCTCTGTAAAAGTGGCCTCTTGCGCATTTGAGCAAGTGGCTTTGATAAATGCTTGCTCACACAGCCTTTTCACTTGCACCGGGAAAGCCAGCAAGAGGGTTTGTAGAGCCACGAATGATTTAAATATGGATGTCAATATGTAACACAGCTATCTGACATTTACAAATTACCAGTAGTACAGGTTTTTTCTTTTATTTATAGCACCAGTTAAACTAAGCACCAATTCATCCCAATTTTGTTTATTGAATACAGCCACCAAATATATGTGTTCATGCATATTCTTGGATCTTACAGTTTTTTTCATGTGTCAATGAAACGTATTTCTTTACTTTATACCTTTTTCCTTTGTTTTCCTTTGATACAGCCATTCGTGTGCTTTACAGAGAGATGGCGAGAGATTGAAGGAGCTACAAGCCAGAGTCAATGTTATGCCTCTTGGAGGGTGAGTGTTTAGGGCAATGTAAAAACCATATCATGCTAATTTAACACCGGCTCGGGCGTTTATATTGTGCAACTCCAGACAAGTGAAAGTACATCATCTGTGCGGATTATAACCGATCACAATCTTATTTTTTTTATTATGTTTCAGTGTTCAAAACAATTGATTTTATTCCATTTTGATATTAGAATACATTAGTGTTTAAAAATAACACCATTGGAATCACTTTTATTCAGCACCTGTGTTCTAGCACTTTTCTTAGTGTTATGGAATATGGACACTGAATCAGTGTTGAATTAAACGATTTACAACATGGCCAACAATGTCCTCTCTGGAACTCTCTTGTATTCACCTACTTTGCTCTCATCCCCCTTTTCAATGTTTATCTCTCTAGATTTTAACCAAGAATGCTGCCCCTATCAGTTTGATATTTGCATTATAAGTAATCATTGTTTTATTACTAGACAACTATTGGCCATTTATAAATAATTGTTTTTCATAATTCCAATGACGTTCCTATGAGTATGGATGCCTAACAATGTCTTCTTTTTCTCTCGTGTATTCACCGTCTTTCCTCTCATCCCCCCTTTTCCATGCTTGTCTCTGTAGCTTTTAACCAAGAAGGGCGCCCATATGTTCTGAATCTAACGGTTTGATTTCTGCCTGTTCCCAGTCTCTGTACCCTCCAATTCATACAAAGTAATGTTTGTTTTTTTTCGTTTTTTTTTTGTGCTCATTTCAGTGGTGCTCTTGCTGGAAATCCATTCAACGTTGACAGAGACTTCTTGGCAAAAGGTAGGGGATTTTTTTTTTGCTATTAACAGCTTCAAACCTGGGACCTGATTCATAATTTCATTTATGTATTTATTAAAACATTTCAACAGAACAGCAAAATCAATTATATACAATGTAAAAAAAAATAGTTTTCATCTTGGTCCTGGAGCAAAAGAAATATCAAAATATTAAATAATCTCTAAATTAGATTAAAATGAAATATCAGGGCCCCGTAACATAAAGGTTTGAGATTGATTGCTTATAAGTCTATGACAAATCATGTACTAAAGTTTGCAATCGATCGTAAAATCAAATAGCGATTAGTCGCAAACCTTTATGTTACGGGCCCCAGATAACATTACATAATCATCAATAAGTAATAGAAATAAATTTAGAGCACTTGTACATGAGAAGGTTAAAAATATGAGGAGAAAATGGCTATGTATTCATGATTTTGTGCTGGAGTGATTATGGTTGGATTATGTTTTGTATTGTCTTTGTATTAGTGAAATAAAGTTGTTCGTAATGGTGGTATGCATGTGTGAACGACTGGTGAATGTTTCTCGAGTGCGATTCAGCACCAGGCGTTAAAATTTGAGTCCAGAAAATGATCACCAGTCCTTCATCGAGTTGCGTGTACCCTATGAACAGCTTTATGAAACACAACACTGTACTAGTTATTTCAAAATTATTAGTTGATATTTATGCAGTACCTGTTGCCATTACGCATATCAAACCCTCCATATTTATCTCGATAAAAGACGCTTGTCGAGACATCTGGAGTTTGGTATGGTATGGTATGGTACTTTATTCCCAATCATTAAAAAGACATATAATATACAACATAAGCTATAGGTTGTGGGGTCCTACATGAATATGTAGGAATTTTTTCATAGCTTCTCAGAGATGCACTGTTAATCGGCGTTTATCCATGTTAGCATTAGGAAAGAAGTATTTCAATTATCCCTGCTTTGTCAAGTCTTCTGTGGTTGTATTTCAGCTAACACACTTTCAAGTTGTGTCTAAAACAGTACTCTTTGTCCAGTTATTTCACTCTTCCCTGCTCAGAATATGGAAATTATTTTTTTTTACTCATCTTGTTATTTTGTTTACATATTTCTAGAATTGAAATTTTCCAGTCCTTCACCCAATAGTTTAGATGGTATTGCTGGATGTGACTTTTCAGCCAAGGTCTAGGGATAATTGAATTCAAATAAACGTTGGATTATGGCCTCTATTAGTTGTTTTATGTGTCCCTTTATTTATGTTGTTCTCATATTGTCTATATTTTTCTGTTTCATATTTAGAATTGAACTTTGCCAGTCCTGCACCCAATAGTTTAGATGGTACTAGTGGACGTGACTTTGTAGCAGAGTTCTTATTCTGGTCCTCTCTGACCATGGTACATCTCAGTAAAGTCTCTGAAGACCTAATCCTCTACTGCTCTAAAGAATTCAACTTTGTCAAGCTTGCCGATGCATACAGGTTAGTATTAATATTTTTGTAATTGTAGGAGTGTTCTACATGTAGTAGAATCTGTTTTATTTTGAACACTTTAAATAGTTTGTGTCTTTCTCTGCTCCTCTCTATTAACCATGGTCCATCTCAGCAAAGTCTCTGAAGACCTAATCCTCTAATGCTCCATAGAATTCAATTTTTTTTAAAGCTTGCTGATGCATACAGGTTAGTAATTAATTTTTAAACTGTGTGAGTGTTTCAGTAGAAACTCTTTTATTCCCAAACTCTATATGGTTTTATATTTTCTTTTCTGACCATGGTTCATCTTAGTAAAGTCGCTGAAGATCTTATCCTATACTGCTCAAAAGAATTAAACTTTGTCAATCTGGCCGATGCATACTGGTTTAAGTACGCTAATAAATGTTAAGAGTAAGAACAACCAACAGTAATCAGAGGTTTCTTGATTACCATTTCTGGTCAACTATCTCTATAAGGGATTAATGCACATTCGTATTTAACAACTTCGTTCACAACACAAGTCAAATATGGCAATTTAACAGATTATGTTCCCAGTTTGTCTTTCACTAGAAGCATGGTATTTGTGTTAGCTTCCCCTTTTAATAATGTTTCTGTGATTGTGCTTTTATAGATAGCAGTGTGTCTATAAGATATTACAGTAAAAAATTTCAATCATGTATGAATACAATCCAATTACAAACTGGAAATATGTTGCTATAATTTTAACGTGCTGTGTATTTGCTCTTGATGCATACAGTACTGGAAGTAGTCTCATGCCACAGAAGAAGAATGCAGATAGTCTGGAGCTGGTCAGAGGAAAGACTGGAAGAGTCTTTGGCAATGTAAGTCTATCTTCATCATTTTCAGTTTATTAATCTTCATTTTCTCAGGAGTTCTACTGAAAAGATTTTTGGATGATAACTGAAAACTATGGGAATAAAAAATATCTTGCTATGCAATAAAATATTGTCACATTTTAAGCCCCACATATTGATATTTGTTACAACTGGGAAAGTTCGTTCCCTAGCTTATCATGACAATATGAATTAATCTTATCATCCCTTCATTGTATTTCTTTGAAAGAGATTCGAGAAGATGAAGCAGTTAAATGATTTTACCAATGTTTCCATCACGCTGCACTATGTATAGTAACATTTTAGATAATCTTGTTGACAGACTTTTAAAATTCTTTGTCATTTTTTTAATCAGAATTTTGGATTAATTTTGTTATTTTGCATTCACCATTTTCTAATTCTTGATATAATACTTTTCTTTGCATTGCAGTGTTCTGGTTTCTTGATGACATTAAAGGGTCTACCAAGCACTTACAACAAAGATCTTCAAGAAGACAAAGAAGC